>VDFB02281492.1:947494017-947698074 GCA_007258455.2 Sequoia sempervirens
TGATTGAAATCACTATTTTATTGTAAACTGGAAGACATTTACATTAAAATTATTATCATATTGTTGAACTTTAGTATATCGTGTGTACTTTACATGCTACAAAATGGGGCAAACTGTAATTCTCATAAATATATTTATAAACTAGTGAATTTTAGGAATATAAAACATGAAAACATATATATACATGTATGCATATGAATACATATACATTATGGCATTTTAGACTGATGATATTCTTGATATATGTAATTGTGAATGAAAGTGAGTGAAATTATTCTCTTTTCTTTAAATTTAACTTATTATTATTTTTCATAAAAGTGTAGACATACTCCTATTAAATAGGAAAGTAATCTGTAAGCTAGGATTTTACCCCATACTTATAAGATTGATTAGAGTAGTTTTCTTCAACTGTAATGTCAATTTTTCACTTAAGTTAGTGTGCTAATGTAAAGTTATTTGAGAACATTACGTGTACTTTGTAATTGTTAGAATTCCTTTGAAGTAGAGATGTCTAAAATTGAATGAAAACTATAGATGGAAAATGTATTATTTATTGTTCTTTTGAGAAACTTCCAGGACAGGATGCCCAAGGTGGACCCACAGAGACAGTAGTTTTACCTTTTCTAAAACTATCATTTAGTTATTTTTTCTTGGCCAAGCACATGCACCATTGAAATAGATGGAACTAAAAGCCTAGAAATAAATGTATATAGGTCTCTTCCACCTCCTATTTGCAAGAAATATGTGATTCTCATGTTAGGAATGCATATAGTCATCAGGCTTGCATTGAGAGTTCCCTCTTGCTTTGTTGTTTTAGGTTGCTAGACTCCTCATGCAGGGCTGGGTATTTCTTCGAATTGGGAAGAAACCCGAGGAAGTCTTGTACTTCGTGGTTGAGCAAAAAAGGTGCTTTAATCACACTCTTGGCCCTAGCTTGCAAGAAGACTAGTGGTGTCACAGTGGTTGAGGTTCATAGTTTCTTATGTTATAGATACATTCATGCATTATTTTTGAAAGGCTTGTATATCCCATTTGTAAAAGTAACTTTATTTGGCATTCATCATTATAACATTGAAATATATGTATTGATAGAAATTTAATGTTGTAACTTGAACATGAATGAATTTATGGAAACTCATTGATATGCTATTGACATATACATATGTATTAGTGCAAAGATCCTTGTTGTTGATGCAACATATTTCTTTTGGATACATAAAATGAAATTTATTACTATTTTTTCTTTTGAGCTCTTATGGAAAGCTCTTGATCTATGCATCCTTTACTTTTATTTTACTTGAAATGTAATGAGTTTTGGCAGTGACATATGTGGTTTAATTATCATCATCTTTCAAGTGTTACATGTTGAAGTGCATCGAAACCTCTCCAATCTCCAACCAAGCTAGATAGCTCATGAGGAATAGGTATCAAGAATTCCAATGAGTCAAATTGTCTACACAATGAATGCCTAAGTAGGTTTAAGTTACCCTACGTCTATGCAAAGAATAATGTACACACTAACACCACCCATTAAGCATAACTTAGGTTGGCATGGATAAAATGAGTCCCAAATACTAGCATGGTAAGGTACCCATTTACAATGCAAAAGAAAATGAGTCTTGACTATGAAGCCTGATAAGGTACTCATATATAATGTAATCTCTCTAAAAAATAGAGTAAGATAGAAATCCTAGTGGGAAAAAAACTATCCTCCAAAAAGAGAGAAGATGTGGAGAAGACTAGAAAGCCCCCCCAAGGATGGTCATGATGCTGATATAAATCGTACACCAAGAATAACTCGTAGATGAATGAACTTGTTCTCAGTGAAGGTTTTGGTGAAGATGTCAACAACCTATTCTAAAGACTAGCAAAAGACTAAATCAATGATTTGACCATGAATCAACTCTTGATGTAATGCATATGAATCTCTATGTGTTTGGTTCACTGATGCTGAACCAAATTCCTAAATATTTGATTAGTACTTTGGTTGTCATAATATATGACTATAGGATGCTTGAAAGGAGTACTGGTCAAACTTAGAAAGAATGCCTTGAAGCCATATAGCCTTAGTAGTTGAGTTAACAGCCCCCCTAAACTCTGCTTCTATAGATGATATAGCAATAGTATTTTGCTTCTTACTAGACCAATTGATAGGATCTAAACCAATTGAAAAGTTGTAACCTGAAGTGGACTTACGATGCTCAATGTCACCAGCCCAATCTAAATATGTATAACCAACCAAGTCAAGTGATGAACCAACTCTATAGTGAATCCCAAACCCAGGAGTACCATGAAGATAGTGAAGGATCCTCTTAGCTACTTTACAATGTAGCTCATGTGGTTTCTACATTAATCTCAAAACCATACCTATAGTTGCATAGTGAAGTATATAAGACTATCAACAATTTTTCAATACAATGTAGCATTAACCAATGGTGTAGTACATGGAGTCTCAAGATTGACTCCAAAAAGAAAGGGAGTTAGAGATGGTTTGCAAGTAGTCATATGAAACCATGCAAGTAGATCAAGAGTATACTTGGGTTGTGCAAGAGTAATCCCTAAAGCTGACTATGAAATCTCAATGCCAAGGAAGTATTGCAATAAAAGTCTATCATGTGAAATCTATCCTGAAGTGATGTCTTCACTATTGCAATGGTAGATGAAGTACTCCCATTAATCAAAAGATCATCAACATATAGAACCAGTATCAAAAGTGAATCATCTTTTCATAGTAGATACACATTAGGATTGGAATGACATCTAGTAAAACTTGAAGATAGGAGGTAGGAATCCATCTTGACATACATAGCTCTTGGAGCTTGTTTGAGGCCATAGAGAGATTTTCTAAGTCTACAAACTAAGGATGAATCTTGAACAAACCCTGGTGGTTGTTCCATGTAGATTTCTTCCTCAAGGTCTCTATGAAGAAATACACTCTTCACTTACATCTGATATACATCCCATCCATGTGATGTGGCTATAGCAAGTGTGAGTCTAATGGAAGTCATCTTAGCAACTCGTGCAAAGGGTTTTGTATAGTCAATGCCTGTAACATGTGAAAAGCCTTTGGCTACCAATCATGTTTTGTACTTATCAACTGACCTATCTACTACAAATTTAGTTTGATATATCCGCCTACATCAAATTATCTTCCTTACCTTAGGAAGTGAAGTCAAATCCAAGTGTGATTTCTAATCAAGGAATCATATTCCTCATCCATAATAATGTCCCACTATGGATTGGAAACTAAAGCAAAGAAGGAATGTGGCCCCCCCTAAAAATTTTCTTAAATCAGTTTGTCGTTTGTTGAATCTTGTACCCCTATATCTGCCCTATGTAGAGTGTAAGATGTGGGTGAGTCTAGTGTAGATATATCAACTTCTAATGCAATCCTTGAACTAGATGAAGATGAACCCTCATCATTGTCGTCACTATGAGAAATGGAAGAAGATACTAAATTAGGAATCTATTGAGAATGATCTAAATCATCAGTACTATAATTACGATCTGAAGAGCATAATATGTTGAGAAGTGTCAAGTATATTTTTAAGTAACATGTGAAGAAGGTGATAGCATTTTACACCATCCAGATATCCCACAAAAATGCAATATTTGGATTGTGGATCCATAGCCTTGCGATGTTCTTTTGGAATGTGTGCCATGGTATGGAAGCCAAAAACTTTGAAATGATCAACTGTTGGTTCCCATCCTTTCCAAGCATCAAAGGGAGTGATACCCCTCAAGGCTTTATGCGGACCTTTATTCTATATGTAACATGCATAGTTGACTACTTCTGCCTAGTATGATGGTGTGAGGCCCTTAGAGTGAATCATACAATTAGCATGTACTTTAAAGATATATTTTTTTCGTTGAACAACACCACTTTTTGTGGGGTATAAGGAACTGTGTGATGCAGATCTATCCCCTTTGATATACAAAATTTCTCAAAACTATTGTTGAGATACTCTCTCCCATTATCTGTTTGAAGAACCTTGATGACTTTCCCTGATTGTTTTTTGACAGGAGCTTTGAAACATTGAAATGACTCAAACACTTATGATTTATGCCTAAGAAATTAGACCCATGTAAAACATGAAAAATTATCAATGAAGGTGAGAACATATCTATCCATTGTAAAATACGGATGGGGAAAAGCCCCTAAAACATCACTATGAACAAGTTCTAAAACTCGTGTTTCCCTCCATGATTTTCCTTTGTCAAATTTTTCTTTTGAATGCCTGCCAAGTGCACAACCCTCACAAAGCCCTTTAGTAAATTTAACCTTAGGTAATCCCTTAAACATATTCTTTTGAAATAGTTGTTCAAGATAGCGGTAGTTAAGATTGCCAAACCACTCATGCCATAGTTTTCTGACTTCATTTGAATGAGTTAGTAGTGCTTTTGGAGAAATGTCTATGGCACAATTGGAGAAGGTATATAATTTGGATTGGTGATTTTCCTCCCCTATTGTGACCAAATTGTTGCTTTGTAATTCTCTTATCTCAACTAAATCTAGAGGAAGTGTACAATCTCATGCCCTTCCCTAAATGAGTTATTTGATACATTTAAAGGAGATTAATTGAGAGTGAAGGTACCCTTAGAACCTTTGAAAATGTTCCTCCTTCAAGTTCAACAAACCCTCTCCCTTTTGAAAATGTTCCTCCTTCAAGTTCAACAAACCCTCTCCCCTTTTGAAGTTTGATATGTTTCATTCCCTGCAATTAGGTCTTTAGGTTTAGTAGACTTCAAAGTACCCATTTTAATTAACTTTTCTTACTCCCTTGTAAGGTCAGCAATAAAGTTATCAAGTGTGGGAATTGACCATGAGGCTCCAAGAGCCCTTTTAGTGGAGTAGAAAGTTGATACAAATATAGAAAATTCTAGACCTAGCTTGGAAAGTACAGAAAGGATTAATTGATCCTCTTTCTTGTCAATTCCACAATATTTTAAGTGCAACTTCAAAGATTTAAACTTTGTGAAAAAGTCTTGTAAAGTTGATAAAATCCTAGGACTAAGACCTAAGAGTTGATTTTCCAATTCATGGATTCTAAGATCATCTATTTTCCCAAATAGTTTGCCAAGACCTTCCCAAACTTGGTTGGGTTTTTTTAAGTTCTCAACATGGAACAAAAAATCAAGAGATAAATTTAGACATAGGAAGCCAAATGTGTGATCACACTTATTGAAAAACTTGTCTTTGTCTTTAGCTGTTGTAGGTTCTTTCTCTATTCTCATAGTTACCCTATATAATCCTTTGTTGTTAAGTACAATAATTACTTTCATCTTCCAAACATTGAAAGGTGTTAAGGACACTATAGTAACATCAGATTCCATACTGCTTTGATTTAGATAGTTACTTTTAAAGATGTAAAAAAGAAGAAATTTGAAATGTGTGCAGAAGTGAAAGGAATACACAACACACACAAGCACTTCTTGAAGAAGTGTGAAAATTAACCACACACAACACCCCCTTGATTATTATTTTTCTCCCCAATTTGGCACTTTATAGGAGTGCTTGTAAAACTTACTCAAAAAAAGACACAAACAAGAACTTTATAGGATGAGTGTGATTTGTGGTTTTTGAATTCGTGGTGAAAAACTATACACTTTTGCAAAAAACGGCACTCAAATTTGAGCTAACAAACAAAAGTTATGGCACTTTGAAAAAAATTAACCTAGTACAAAAAACTATTGCCTCACAAAAAAATTTAGACTTTTTAGAAAATCTTTATAAAAAATTTGAGAAAGAAGGGGAAAATAGAATATATGTGAGAAAGGGCTTTTTAAAAATGAAAAATATTTAGCAAGTTGCCCAAATTGAAATGCAAATCTTTAAATCATAGCCAGAGTGAATGCATTGATACCAGAGAGTGAATGACTGCCCCAAAATTGAATTGAAGGCCTACGCATGGGTCAAACAAGATGTGGCTACTTACATGCCTGGTACACATATCAGTGCCATGACCTTTGGCAACGAGGTCTTTGTTAACCCAAATAACATCATGACTTTTCTAGTTTCTTCCATGAACAACCTTCACCTCGCGTTGCTCAAGTAGGGCCTACGAGACATCAAGATTTTGAGTTCGATCACCCTTAGTGTGCTCTAGAACTCATATCCTCCATCTACCGGTGCCTTCAAAGTGGAGCTCATTGACACCATAATGAATCCCTCTTGGTGCAACAAATTTTCCCCTGTCACTACTGGTTTTGGGTGTACCTCCTGCTTTTGGATGTAACAAATAGAAATGCCCTTTTTCGTGCACACGAAATTGCCTTCATAGATCTACAATACCAAATTAAATCACAAGTCTGCAATAAAAAGTTGTCACAATAAAGGAAAAATGCACCACAACAGAGGAAAATAATGCCCCAATAGATTGATACAAATGTGATTTGTAAATTCTCCCTTTACATAGACAATCAGCCCACCCAATTAAAATTGTGGCCTCTAGATGCTATACATGGCCTGCAAAGAGTGATTAAGTGTTTTCCAAGAAAAAAACCTCAAAAGATCTACAAAAAATGCCATATGCATACCAAACAAAGTTACTATAGTGTTTTGGGATATTATTCCCTCCAAATGGATTAACTATGCAAAAAAAATTACCTCCTCAAACCCTTGATGCATCCTGCAAATAATTAGCAGAGACAAAAATCCATTAAACAAATAGAACACAATCGACTAGTTCACCTTATGTCATGGAGATATCTCAGACATCTTTGATACCATGAAGAAACCAACAATCACGAAGATACAATTCAAGCACAGTGAACACACCAAAAACTGTATGCAGTCAATCTGATGTATTAGAAAATCAGGGGTGTATTATATAGAGGAGATTATTCAAGCGTGAGGTGTTGAAGTGCATCGACACCTCTCCAGTCTCCAAACCAGCTAGGAAACTCATGAGGAACAGGTTTCAAGAAAGCTAATAAGTCATACTGTCTACATAATGAATACTGAAGTAGGCTTAAGTTAGCCTATGTGTATGCAAGGAATAATGTACTGACAAGGGAGCAAACCCGAGACACAAAAATAATGCACACAACTAGAAAACTTTATTATTATTCAATAATGAAAATATTACATGTAGAGGATCCCAAATCCTTGAGCTATGTGATACATGCAAGCTATAGAAGTTAAGAAATTATAGAGATTACAAAAGTTACCCCTTTTCGCAGCATGCAAACTCTTTTCCCCAAAAAGCTATTCAAAAATCAGAAACTAGCCCATAAATATCCCCTTTTTTGGTTTGGAGAAAAAAACAACATTCGAGATAAGAGTTCTGGTAGTTTGGTGTAAAAAATTACAATTTGAAATTCAAATATTGAGTCCTAATTCAAAAATTGGCATTTTTCCAAAAATCGGCCAACTTCCAGAAGCCATAAATTTTGATTCGGGATTCTGTTTTTTGAACCATTTGCACCGTCAAAAAGGTCTCAGAGTGGAAAATGCGCTAAGAACCTACTCTGCTAGTTCCAATGATTTTTGGGCCCATACAAAACTGTTTAGTGCCTTAAACTAGACTCAAAAGGTTTTTCAAGGAAAAAAGTAGAAACTGGAACTTGAATAACTTTCAAACCGTGAATGATCTTGACCCGATTCTTTCACCAAAGTGCTTATTTTTCCATCATGAACCTTCCCATAAATTTTTGTCTTCCCACGCCTTCAAATTCACACCTACTAAAAATAGCAGTTGAGCAAAAAAAGCAGTTCTTAAAGTTGGGAACTCTTGTTCGATGAAATTGGGTATCCAAAAAAGAAAACAAAAGGAGCATAAATTGAAAGCATATTTTTGGGTGATGCAAGATTTCCCTCAAACCATTGGATGCTCCTGCATCATGTACACACTAACATATCTTAAGTACACTTTTGACATCAATTACAATCAAGCTTTTCAAGCTTCAACATATAGGAAAGTTGAAGGCTAGGGCATGTCTAAAATGCATTAATAGAGAAGTTACTAAAGTGAGTTCCAAAAAAAGTGTGAAATTGCACTTTCACCTTAAGGGAGTACAATTTACAATGGTAGACTACCATCTATATTATAGTCTCTATTTTGATATAGACACCTCCACTTCACCCTTGTATTTGTAATACATTTATTTATTTATTTTAACCCTTGAAAATTCTCTCCTCTAATTTAGCTCCATAATTTAATTCATATTTTCTATTATTTGTTAAGTTTGATCTTATACATAATTGTTAGTTTTAATATAATAATTCCAATGAATCCTTATAAAGATAATCTTCTCAATTTTGGTAATAATTCAAATTGAACTCCTATTTAAATATTTATATTAGAAACATCACATGTAATTACTCATTGGTTTGAAACTCTCATCACTATAACCATTATGATATAGCCTCCTAGTTAATGGTTTAGAAACCAAAACTATCTAGAATGGTTATTTTTACAATTAGCAAGCTTCATCTTGTGATAGAAAATATGTTATAAAAAATAATAATTTGAATGACCAATAAAAGAGAACATCATTGATAAAAAGTTTGAAAGTTAGCACTGGTAGATGCATGATCATCATGGCACAAATGAAGAGGTTGTTTGACTCAATCACTTGAAAATTTTGAAACTAACCACTTGATTTAATATTGATTGAATGGTAACTACATTAGGCTAAGAAGATCAACATTAGTGAAGGGGATAAATATCATAATTTGTGGACAATTTCAATTACCTTCTAGGGACATTTTGGGTACTAACCAATAGTATGAGGTCACATATCTTGTGGTGATCCCAAATACCTACATGGGAGAGGGAAAAAATTATCATGTTGTGTGCCATCAATTGAATAAATAGCACAAATCTAATAGAGATTTAAAAATGACAACCAAACTAAATTTCTTGATGGATAAAGTGGCTACCATAACTCTACTATTTTTCCAACCAAGAAATTCAATAATGTAGCAATGTTATAAGTGAAAAAACTATCAATAAGAAGATGGGTGGGCATAGTGATGTGACAAGATTGGTCAAAACCTGAGTGATATAGCATAAATGATAATAGAAGCATTAGTGCATAATAAACTTAAAACCATAAATACTAGGATTGGTCTCTCAATGATGGAAAGGAACCATAATGAAGTTGGATGACCTACAATATAAATTTATCAATAAATTAAAAAAATAGTGCAACCAAATTATTTGAATAAATTAAAAAACTAATAAATATCTATTAAAGCTTTAAGCATCAATGTGTATATTTAGATAAATAAAAGAAAATCATATAAGAATTTAAATATAAAGAGTATCAACTTATGAGATCATATCATAATGACCACTAATTAGATAAATGAAAAAAGGACTAGGATCCTTTAATGAGGAAGATATTGACTCCCATTGGTAAAATTAAAAGAAATAGAGGGAGACCTCATTATAGTGAAAAAAATTAAAATAAAGATATATATACATTCTTTTGACTAATAATGAGAATGTGAATAATGCGTTAAGATCCTTAGGAAGATAACTATATAGACAAGAATTCAATTAGTATACAATGGTTCTACAAGTAGCAATGAACCATAAGGAAAAGATTAGGATCATAATTTAAAAGTGCACATAAAAGGGGAAAAAATCTAAGATAATCATATATTATATAGTGAAAGTAAAAAAAAAATTTCCCTAAATAGAGTCAACATCTTTTGTTAATCCTTATCTATATGATGATCTAAATCCTCATCTATTTTGTATAGTGGCATCTATACAATTATTTTTCATAGATAGTTTCTTGATAGAACTTTGATTGATTATAAATTATGGATTCTTGGGTTGTGCATACTAGTCATTCATCTATAATTATAAAATTTCATATCTACAATTTATCTTTTTATATAATTTGATAGGGTGAACTATTCCATTAAATGATTCATATAAAATATACTTCATAGAGATATTCATAATTTTGCATATTAATATATGACATATACACAAGAAAACATATTCTATGAGTCATAAATGTCCATTTAAATCAAAATTCCATAATAAAATTAAAATGCCATACTCATATTCAAGTGTTTCAAAAATTCTAACTTAAAGGAATTTGTCATAACATAGTACAATGATCAAGAAATAAGTTTCATGATATAAGGAAAATCATAGTGGAGATTTAAACTCAACTATTTATATAAAGAGAAAGTGTGCTTGAGAATGTACATGTCGGTGATATGTAATCAACTAACAAGTTATCCCTACACAAATATTATACTTTTTTTTTTAACCTATGTCATGCTACATGAATAAATTTATTAAACTTATATCAGATACTATTCATATTTACTATACAATATGGAATGAAAATGAGAAAAAATAAAGAGATAATTATTTCTCATGAAAACTATAAAAAGAGGAAAACTAGTTGGAAGTAGCGCAATTACACATCTTCCAAGAATTTCTAACAAGCTCAAAATAATTCCAAATTCACATCATCAATTTATTATATTCATAGTTCTCTTTGTATTTGAATATTGCAACATTTCAACTTATATATTATACCTGGAATTTCTCTCATATGTATCATGCTCTGACTCTTCATAGACTATCCTTGGTACAAATTAATCTCTATATTATAAATTAGATTGCATTTACCATGGGATATATCCAATTATCTAATTTGACCTCCTCTAGCCATTCAATAGGGAGTCATTCCAACACTCTAGAATGGGAATTGAAAGATTAAAAAATTATATTTTTTCTTTGTATTCTTATTACCACCACCATGGTAAGGAAATCGCTTCATGATAATTATAGGTTTCATGATTGCCCCTTTAGTGAACCAAATTTTTTGAGACCATCCCTATTAGAATATATAGTTTTTTAGTACTACTTCTTAATGTGCATTCTAATATTTAAAAATATAAAGTATCTCCATTGACTAATTTATCATCATTTTTGAGGTCCTAATGTATCACATCTTCACTTTTAGAGAGAAAATTGGTTCCAAAAAATGTTTTAGTTGAAATCTACAAAAAAATGTTTTTTTTTTTCAACTGTCTTGGAGCAATGATCTTCCAGTACTTGGTGTTTTGAGAAGAAATTTAGTGGATTTATACATCACACTTTAAATTTTGTATATATTAAATTGATGTTTTCTTTGGTGTTGTTTTCTTGATTGCCTCAATAGCTAGTCAATAAAAACCTTTATGACACAAAAACCATTCTACAATGGTTACCACAATGCCATAATTAAAATAATATGAGAACATTTGTTATCATGGTCTTTTATCTTAGTGAAAGGCTTTTCTTTCCATCACTGCTATGCAACATGGGTTCCTTAGAGGAAACTAGTTTACACATCATCCTATAATGGTTACTTCTCCTATAACTAGTGCAAAGAATAAGATACCAACATTCTTGTACAACATATAGTTCCCTCTTGCAATTGAAACAATATAAATTTTACCTTTAATATAGTTTCTTCATTTTCCATATGATTAATTACCCCTTTCTTGGCTCAAATGGTAGAGAAGTAGATAAAATGTGATCTCGCATTTCTTCTTTATATCTATTCCTCCATTTTGAAGGTTTGTTTTCCTTTTCAGGCTTCTCTTTATCTTTTAAAGTAATGTCTTGCTCCTCTATGACTTTAATAGGTGTTCATTCTTTGGAGACAACTTACAACTATGATAAAAATTCAAAAAATAAATAATAAAACATTTTTTATATACTTGGATTGTTCTTGATTAATGTATCACATAAGATCACCCTTTAAACATCCTCAAAGATTTATATTATCATATCCAAAATCTAAATATTATTTTTTTTTCTTCCTCAACATTCCTTACCAAATTCTCTTCTATAATAAATCATTTATATTAATAACTTGAAATTTATAAACATACTAAAATTTTAAAAATATACTTTCAAAACTTACCAATAATTTTTTTAATTTTAATATTTCCAATAAAATGTATTCAAAAGTGTCATATTGCATAGTCATTTTTACAAAAGATAATCCACTTTCCTTTGTAAATTTCTCTCTTTTTCTTGACACTTTTTTAAAGATTTTAAATTGATTAGCCTTTGTATGGTTTATTCATTTCCTTTCTCACCCATGATGAAATTATCTAGCCTTTTGTTAATTTATATTCCAAACCTAAAAGCTACTATTATTAAATATCAAAGCTAGGTCTATAGAAAAATTCATATAGTTGTCTAGGAAAGCAACCCATAACTATCCTTCAAGGGAGATAACAATCTTAAAAACTCCTAACCGTCTTTCAAAGTCTTCCGTTCTCTGCTGCCTCATAAAAAATAGACCCAAAATCCATGTATTGATTGTCCTCAGAAAGTGTGGAAAAGAGAAATTAATCATATGTTTAAAATCAAAATCCCACATTTAAGGTGAGAACGGAATGTCAGATTTCGTAGAATTGGTCAAAATTAGCCGCCTTCAATCACAGCCATACGAATACAAGTCTAAGCCAATTTTCCTACAATTTTCGATCTCAAAGAATTTAGATAAGACAAAAGTGATAATGTTTAAGAAAAAATAGAAATTAAAATAAGATTTTGAGATTAGAATCGGCCAGTTGAAGAGTGCAGTTGCACATTATTTCCTCACAGTTTCTGATCTCCTTAGACAAACTGGAAAAGAAAAGTTAAACCGACATTGAAGATAAGATAGTTTAAAACAAAAAGAAGTTAAAAATGACATTTCAAAGACAGAATATGGATAAGATACAATTGCACAGATTTTTTGGCAGATTTTTTTATTTTAATAGAATAAACTTTTCTATATAAAAAATATTATAGAGAGAGAACCAGTCAAATTTGGCAACTTATATCAATAATAATTAACCATCCATATTCAATGCTAATGCACCTTCCTCACACTTACTATGCTGTAGAATTGGAGTTTCAAGGGACCAGCAGAAACAAAAATGTTCAATCTCAGTCCAAGGCCAAGGGGAATGAAGAACTTCTACTTACTTTTTCTACAACAACTATCACTTCCAAGGTGGTGAATTATACCTTTTCAACAACATCTAAACTTCATTGCATCAAAACTTAGAAGAAGATGCAAGTCAAAATATAACATTTTGTCAATTGGAAATGACAATAATATCACTTCGACCCATCATCCAAACCACAAATCCAAAATTTTATTGTCAAATAAAAAATGAATATTGAAATGCAACAAAGAAACAAACTGCAATATGTTTTTGGGTGATGCAGATTGCCAATCCATGTAAAGGCTCTTGCATCAGATATACCAGGCAAGAAGTTTGTGAACTTAGCTCAAAAATTGGAGCTAAGTAGTGTGGCTACTCTTCCATGTTGCAAAAACTTGTAGCACACTTGGATTCTATGATAGGTACCCTATAAATTTTATTTTATATTTTTTATATTTTCGAGCACTTAGCTAGAACACTCGTTATATTCCTCTACCAAATTATCCATTCACTATCATATCCCTTTATGGAACTTCTTCAGCCATAAGTTGATTTCTCCTGGAAAATATACCTTCATCTCATCCTCTGTCTTGTGGGATTCAACCCACCAAAAATCATCATCTTCCATCAAATTTCATTTTCATCTTCCTCCTTTGTGGGAATCAGCTCACTACAATTTGGCCTCCTCCAAAAACATTCTTCCTCTTCAACCTCTCATCTTGCAAGAAAGAAATATCTTTACGCACTTCATACCTTAGACACTATGAGATATATGGAGTGTCTACAAAAACTTATACAACTAAACTTCACAACCTTCTAATGGTGCAAATATTCAAACACTTTCTTTGATGAGGATTAATGATCCAGAACCAATTGTATCACTCTAACACTTTGAAAACTAAACTTGTGGAGGACGAGATCACTTGAAACTTCAATCTAACATACTTTAGACATCCTTGAGTATGTCATCAAAATTGCTTGGCCAAATATTCACATGTAGTGGAATGTGGAGCATTCCAAAAAGCCTTCTAAACCACTTTGCATTGTGCTAACACAATCCAGTACTCTATCACTTCTAACTTTCTATTTGGAAGGATTATTGACATGAAATTTTTGATATAACACCTTCACATCTGAATGAACTTCTATTCTGAACTACAAGACTAAATATTGCTTTGCAAAAGGATGCAGACCAAAATATTGTCTCTTCCTTAGAATATATGTTGTGAAAGCCTTAGACTAAACTTTCGTAACTTTTCACTAAGTGTAGTACACCAAACTAACAAAATATCATTGTAGGAATCTTGAAAACATATTAAGAAATGTGTATCCACATCCAGATCATACTTAGACATATAACTGACACTAAGCCTTCCACATCAGTGCATTGTTGACCTGCACGATTAGATATCTTTGCACACTCACAATCTCAAAAGCATATACAATGTTAAGCACACTTTTGACATCAATTACAATCAAGCTTATCAAGCTATAACATATAGGAAAGGTCAAGGCTAGGGCATGTCTAAAATGCATTAATGGAGAGATTACTAAAGTGAGTTCCAAATAGAGTGTGAAATTGTAGTTTCACCTTAAGGGAATATGACTTACAATGCTACACTACCATCTACATTATAATCCATATTTTGAGATAGACGCCTACACTTCACCCTTGTATTTGTAAAACATGTTTTTTTTTACCTTTAATCCATGGAAATTCTCTCCTCAAATTTAGCTCCATAATTTCATTCATATTTTCTATTTTTTGTTAAGATTGATCTTGTAGACACTAAAAAATGTCTTGGTCTGCAAATGCCATTTTTCCTCATCAATCTCTCTTCTTCCCTGTATAATTAAATAATTTTAATTATTTGATTAATTCACTATCTTTATTCTTCTTTGATTAATTAAATAAATGAAATATTTATTTAATTACGTCGCCAACATCCTATTTCTTTCTATAATTAAGTAGTTATTTTAACTATTTTAACTATTCATTTAACTTCTTCTCTCCACTATTAAATAACTATTCTAATTTAATTATTTAATGTCTCTTATTCCATTTCCTCCACTTTTAATTAAATGGTCAAATAGTAATCTATTTAATTGAATGTCATTTTCCCTCTTTCTCGATGAATGAATAATTATTTTTTATTATTCATTCCTCTGCTTTCTCTCCCAACTTAAATAATATGATTTAATTTCCAAGATTCCTTTTTCCAATTAAAAATTATTATTTGATGCCTCCACTTTGCCCCCCACTCCCTCTTTTTAATTTCAGCCTTTGATTCCCTCTAGTCTTCTTTCAATCTTGGCTTTCTATCCTTCGCCGTCCCTAACCCCACTACTCTATGGTGCATGAAACCTCAACCATTGATCTTGACATCCTCTAGACTTTCAATCTTGTCTATCCGTTTGAGAAGCTTTTCTATAAAAGAGAGTTGTCTCCTTCATTTTTGCTTTACAAACACATTATTTGAAATTCTTTCTATCAATCACTGTCACTTGTAGGTACTTAGACACACCAAAAGCTAAGGGAAAACTTGCAACTTGAAAAAAATAGATGATAACAAAGGAAGATAATCAAGTTTAGCATGGGGAGTTTACTTTAAATTTTATTTCATTTGATTTCCTTATGTTATTTATACTTTCGTGTCTTGGATTTGGGATTCTTCACTTACATTTTAGGTAGAGTGGTTGCTACTTGATCTTTTCCTTCTTATTTCAAACTTTCCCCTTACTTACAGATCTTATACATAATTATTAGTTTTAATCTTATAATTCCATTGAATCCTTATAAAGACAATCCTCTCAATTTTGGTAATAATTCAAATTGAACTCATATTTAAATATTTATATTAGAAACATCACATGTAATTACTCATTGGGTTGAAACTCTCATCACTATAACCACTATGATATACCCTCCTAGTTAATGGTTTAAAACCCAAAACTACCTAGAATGATTGTTTTTACATTTATCAAGCTTCATCTTGTTATAGAAAATACATTAGAAAAAATAATTTGAACGACCAATAAAAGAGAACATCATTAATTAAAGAATTCAAAATTTTGCACTAATAAATGTGTGGTCATCATGACACAAATGAAGAGGTTTTTCAAATTAATCACTTTAAAATTTTGAAACTATCCACTTGAATTAATATTCATTCAATGGTAACTACATTAGGCTAAGAAAATCTATATTAGTAAAGGGGATAAATATAATAGCATGTGGACAATTTCAATTACCTTCTAGGGATATTTAGGGTACTAACCAATAATATGAGGTCACATATCTTGTGGTGGTCCCAAATACCTACATGGGAGAGGGAAAAAAATATTATCAACTAAATAAATAACACAAATCTAATAGAGATCCAAAAATGGAAATGGTTTGACGGATAAAATGGCTACTAGAACTCTACTATTTTTTTGGCGATCCAAGCAATTCCATAATGTAGCAAAGTTATAAATGAAAAATCTAGCAATAAGAAGATGGTTGGGTATAGTGATGTGACAAGATTGGTCAAAACCTTAGTGATATACCATAAACAATAATAGAGGAATTAGGGAACAATAAGTTTAAAACCATAAATATTGGGATCCCTCTCTCAATTATGGAAAGGAACCATAATGAATTTGGATGACCTACAATATAAATTTATTAATAAATTAAAAGATAGTGTAACCAAATTATTTGAATAAATTTTAAAAAGATTAAAAATTAAGAAATATCTATTAAAACTTTAAGCATCAATGTGTATATAAATAAATAAAAGAAAATCCAATACGAATTTAAATATAAAGAGTATCAACTTATGAGATCATATCATAATGACCACTAATTAGATTATAAATGAAAAAAGGACTAGGATCCTTTAATCAGGAAGAACTTGACTCCCATTCGTAAAATTAAAAGAAATAAAGGGAGGCCTCATTATAGTGAAAAAATTAAAATAAAGATATATATACATCCTTTTGACACCACAAATGACATGAAAATGAGAATGTGAATAATGCATTGAGACCCTTACGAAGATAACTATATACACAAGAATTCAATCAGAATGCAATGGCTCTACAAGTATCAATGAAACATAAGGAAAATATTAGGATCACAATCTAAAAGTGCACATAAAGGGGCCCCATTTCTAAAATAATCATATATTATAGTGGAAGTAAAAAGAAAATTCCTTAAATATAGCCAACATCTTTTGTTAATCCTTATCCATGTGATAATCTAAACACTCGTCTATTTTGTATAGTGGCATCTACACAATTATTTTTCATAGATAGTTCCTTGATAGCACTTTGAAATATTATAAATTATGGATGCTTGGGTTGTGCATACTAATCATTCATCTATAATTATAAGAAATTCATATCTACACTTTATCTTTTTATATAATTCGATAGGGTGAAGTGTTGCATTAAATCATTCATATAAAATCTACTTCATAGGGATATTAATAATTTTTCATATTAATATATGACATATACACAAGAAAACATATTTCATCAGTCATAAAGGGCTGATGCAAAAAGTTGGGTACACAAAAAACTCAAAAAGTGGAAGTGTTTTTGCTGTTTTTCAGAATTTTTCACACTTGGACTGAAAATTTGAGGCACTTACACAATGAATCTTATAAAAATTTAGTTATATAAAAGTTATCATTTTGAATCTAGTTTCCAAAAATGTAAATTATTCAAATACCCAGATTATAGAAATTAAATTTTGATAGGGATCTATAAAAGCCACTTTTTAAAAGTCCCTATTTTTTTACCATACCAAGCACGTGTACGGACACCACTTTTTGACCCAAATAAAAGTATTTTGTTAATTTATTTTGGGAAATGAGAGCTAACAACATGAATATTGATGTGGAATTTTTTTTGTAATTTTTTGTTGAATATTTGTTTTTTTATTGAATTTTTATTGGTCTTAATTATTGTTTTAAAAATCAACATGTACGGACAGCATAATTGGACCTAAACTAAACATTTTTTGAATCTTTTTTTTTCATTGTGTAGAGAATTTTCTGAAGTTTGATGCCATATAATTTTTTTAACAAGAAACTTAACCAAAAAAAGTTATTAAAAAAAAAAAAGTCTGATATTTCAAGTTTAAGGACTAGTTTGCTTATAAATTAATTAAAAAATAGCAAACATAATCCACTATTAATAAAAATTATATATTTGGAAATTAGACATCGTGTTATCTAATGGGTTTTAATTTTATAGATTGTTTTAGAAAAAGAGTCCATCAGCCATATTGCCAAAGTTGGACATTCTTCTTCAATCTGCCTTAGCTTTTTAGTTGCAGGTCAAAGGCTAAGGCTCGGATTTCCAAGCCTTCCCAAGCCTAAAACCAAGGTTGCATGTGGGTTGGGAATTCAATTTTTAAATAACACATACATGTTACTAAAACACATATGCATTATTTAAATGAAATGTGTACGC
Source organism: Sequoia sempervirens (assembly GCA_007258455.2). Taxonomy (NCBI): domain Eukaryota; kingdom Viridiplantae; phylum Streptophyta; class Pinopsida; order Cupressales; family Cupressaceae; genus Sequoia; species Sequoia sempervirens. The sequence continues at coordinate 947,512,391 of VDFB02281492.1, forward strand.
GTTTCATAATGTATACACATTATCTATTTACCTGTTTGGTAAAGGTAACACGTATGCATTACGTAACGTGTACGCATTCCTAGAACAGAATGTGTATGTGTATCATAACATGTACACATTTTTGATATAGCCATTTTTTTCCCTAATTTGGTAAATACTAATAAAACATGTTTTTTCTAGAACATTCCTCTTTTGCAGTACAGACCAAAAGCATCATTTTCTACGTTTTTTATTGAAAATTTGTCTTGTGTATGGCATATTCTATTCAAATTGTTGGAAGAGTCTAAGTGCAGGTTGGATTTTCTAAAGTGGAATCAAGTACAAAAACTTTTTGCAATAAGATTTGGAAAAAGATAATTTTTGGATGCATTCATGATGTTTTTGTACTTCAGAGTTTAAAGAAAAAAGGATCTTCATACTACATAGTTTTATTTGAATATTTGAAGGAGATAAAAATTTGAAAATAGGTTGTATTTAAAAATAATAATTGTCATCAAAGAGGGTTTGGTAACCATGGGTGATAAGCAAAGACAAAGGAAAAGATCTAGAAAGTTAATGACACCTGAAGAAATTCAAGCAAATAGAGATATGGAGGCAAAAGGAAAAAGGGATAGAAGAGAAAGGATTCATCAAATGAAAAAATTGCAAGCATCTTGTTCCAAGAATGTTGAAGAGGAAGCCATGAATGATTAAATGAATGTAGATAATGCAAATGTGGAGATGGTGAATATGGAAGAAAATGCAATTATGGAGACAAACCCAACAAAAAAATCATAAAATTGCCAGCCACAACACTATTATCATTAATGCTATGGTGGAAAAGATGGAAAAAAAAAAGGGATCACTGGTCGTGGACTTGGATGCAGATAGAGGTTGTAGCAGTGCTGTTGTTGAAGGGATTTCGACTCACACCAGGGCTAACATGAAAAGGAAGACCCCTACTTCTCCACATATGGTTCAAATCCTTAAGCAGGGATTACAGGATATGAGTGAAGTTGAAAAGGAAGCCGAGGAGCTGATGAACATCTTGGATTAGTGCTATTGTGGCTGTTTCTGGCTTTTTGGAGGTCCTTTCTTGGACCCTTTTGTCCCTTTTTTTGTTGTCATTTCCTTTTTGGGACACCTGTCTGTTTGTTCAGACTTTTTTTGCTCTATCTTTGTTTGTTTAAACTTTGTGGTTTTAGGTCCCTGCAAAACCTATTTTTTCCTTTTCAAAAACTATGCCTTCAACTTCAACTTTGAATGATATGGAAATAGTACCTATGCAAACAATTTTGGGTATGTCTTTAAATCCACCTCCCAATGATATGGAAAATGCACCTATTCATACAATCTATCTAGGTATGTTTTCAAACCAAAGTTTTGATAATATTGATATTGCTTGTTTAGAAGAAGCTGGATACACCATTGATGATATCAATAATTCTAGGGTTGAAACAATTCAAAAACAAAAAACTGATGAAATTATATCTTATGAGAATGAAATCCCTCATACTGATGAAAATGTGAATGAAATCCCTTTTACATTCGAAAATGAAAATGAAACCCCTTGTATGGATGAACCTGAAAATGTTTTTTTTACAATTGAAAGAGATGTGCTAGATAAACTTCGTGGTAAAGTTTCTTGGAGAAAAATTAGAACTTATGGAAATAGAATATATAAAAATAAATTTATAAAAAGAAATTAGAATTCCAATGTCAACTCATGGTGCAATTGATGATAATGTCAAAAATGAGAATAGTGATGAAAAAAAAGGTGTTTTTGTAAAACTAAAAAAGAAGATGATTCAGTAGAACAAGTCATATCTAGAGTTGCTAATGCTATTGATTTTATAGGTAAGAAAATTCAATCAAAAGATAAGAATGTGGCTCGTCGTGCAATAACAACTGTTCTAGTTCATAAAGTATCTTCAAATAAAAGAATGTTAAGTAAGATTAGTAAATGTATAAAAATAAATCCTAGAACTTTGATAAGAGTTGCTAAAAGAATAGAAAGTATTGAAAAGGATCCAATTAATCAATGTTGGAGTTTTAGTGGTAGACTCCCAAGATCAGACATGAAATTAACTAATGAAATTAAATATTTAATCAAATTTTTTTGGTATGATAATACAAGAGTATCACCTAACATTAGAGATTTCTTAAAATTAAGGGTGGGTTCCAAAATTCGTGAACCTCATCCAAAGCATCTCTTAGATATGACTCAAACTAAATTATATATAAAAAAAATAGATGCTTCAATCTTACCTTTGAATATTAATATAAGTCAAGGATCATTTGAAAATTGTAAACCTTGGTATGTTAGAATTAATAAGCAAAAAATTTCTTGTTGTTGTAAGATCCATGTACAATTTCACTATCATTATGATAAATTTTTTGATATATACGATGCACTTTGCATGCTAACCAAATTATGCAGGACATTTCTGGTATTAATATCCCACTTGAATGAATCAAAGATTTTATAGCAGGTTTGTTTTGTGAACCCTCTAATGGAAACTTATTTGATTTAAAAGAATGTATTTTTGGAGAATGTGATAGATGTGGTAACTTTTCATTATTAGGAGAATGTATGCATGAAATCAGTTTAGATGAATTTGGACAACAATTAGTGGATGTAAAAAAATTTAAAAATGTTGAGTATTCTTTAAAAGATGGAAAAACTGGAAAATGTTGTGAGCTAATTGTGGAAAATTTTAGTGTGCATGCATATATTAATGAATTTAAAGATAAGATTGTACCTAAACATGTTCAACAATATTAGTATGCTCATTGGCTTGATAATCAATTTCGTTTATACATGTAAAAACACATTCCCAATTGGAACTACATTGTCAGTTGTTGATTTTGCTTAAAATTATACTCTTGCTCCATAAGAAGAAATTCAATCATAGTATTATAATTAAGTGCAAGTAGCTATATTTGTTCACATTGTTTATAGACATGCAGATGATAGTACAAAAGACAATAGAATTTTTTTGAGAGACTGCCATTTTTATGTAAGTGATAATCAATTATATTCATCTGAGTTTGTTCAATATTTTTTTGATATATTTTATAAAAAATTAAAAAATAGAAGTATTCAAATGATAGAACATCTCATATGGTCGGATAATTATATGGGTCAATTCAAAAATGCTAAAATGTTTTATTAGTTTTGTAGACTTCATAAAGAAAATAATATCTAGCACATATGGAGTTTTTTTGAAGTTGGTCATGGTAAGGGAGAACACGATGGAGTAGGTGCATGTGTGAAAAGAGCTCTTGCTAGAGAGTGGTTGCGCCCATAAAAGGATATGAAAAATCACGGTAAAACCTTTCCTGGGAATTGGACATTTCGACAAGTGACTAACATCTCTCTATGGACGTATTTACTTGTCAAACCAGGGGACATATACTTTAAATGGCGCAGCAAAATATATGCACTAAGAACTAGTTTTTATCAAATCTTAGCAGAAATAAATATTGGAAAGGAATTCTATCTACTCTATAGGAAGGTAATGCAAAGTTTTTTAACCCAACTATGATTTAATTAAAACAAAAGCCATAATAGCTATGACTGGAGCACAAACTATGAACTGGCCTTATGCTGCAGGAACAGGCACAGGGATGGATTCTCTATGCTGCAGGAGCAGTACAAGACTGAGTTTGTATGAAAAATTCAAAGATGAAAGCTAACTAATGATCAACAGAAAAGAACAACTAACTAACTAGCTATAGATACTTACTAAGTGGGCCCCCTTAGCAAGCATCTACAGATTACACAGGTGCTAAACTCAGAACTTCATCAAACTTTATTCATGAAAACAAAATGGTATACATTGCTTTGTTGATATGGAAACTAACAACAAACTCTGTCTCTTGTCAAATAGATTCTTCTTTTCATTATCATACTGATTCTTACATGATATCTGCTATCACTATACTTCTATCTTACTCTAACTATCATCTCCCCTCTCACTCGCGCAAGAGGAGTACTTTATTTAAAATTAGGAGAGCAACTAACTAACTAACCCTATCAAAGAAAGATGTGGAAGTAAAGTGTATCCCAGAATCAAGGAACAAACTTTATGGATGAATTTATGCGTTCAACCTGATCGAGAGAGAGAATCTAGATGTTTTGGATGATTTGATGTGATGATGAAGCATGCATTAGATGTGACTAATAGTGATTGATTGGATTTATGTTCGATGAAAGATGAAGATTGATTAGGAATGTCCTCTTGTCAAAATATGCCATGGGCTAGTGATTTAGATTTTTGCTCACAAGTGTTTGGCCCAATTTGATTTTAGGTTTGTCAATGTTCAGACCACTAGATAAGTTGGAAGGTATAGGTCAAGATTTATTCTCAAAGAAAGATGTAAATATCTACCCCCAGTGTCTAGCAATGTATGGAATGTTATGGGTGGATGCCTAGATGGGTGTTTGGATGGATGGATATGGTAAGAATGCAAAGGATTCCAAGGATCATATTTTGATAAGATAAGGTGTGTGAATAGAGGATTCTCATTTGGATAGTGCTTCATAGCTTAGATAATGCTTGGTAGGATAGGATCAATGAAAATGACTCATGTCAAGAAGTTTACCATAAGCAAGTGTAAAGTGTGCACCAAACTTTCACCAAGATCAATATAACTTGGACTATGCATGTAGATGGATGAAAATGGATTGGCTAAATGGTTTATGAATGAATGGATTTATTATGGATGAGATGGATGGAATGCTAGATTTATTATGGATGGGATGAGATGCTTTCACCCAAACTGGCTCACACAGATGCTTGATTTTATGCATGATGCTTGTTTGCTAGGTTTTCATCATGGTACCTATCCAAAATGACACCATAGTGGTTTTCACTAGAGGATGATTTTTCTCTTTACTATTTTTTAATCCTTTTTCTATTTCTTTTTGGATTTTCATATTTTTTGATATTTTTTGTATTTTTCTGTGAAAGATTTAAAGCTCATGCTAAACCACCTATTCCTGCCGATGTAGAAGCCCCTATCATAATCTTCCATTGATATCCTTCTTGAAGAAGCTACTTTCCCAAGATATGTGCACTTGAATGCAACTTTTGAGATTCCTGATCGGCTTTGTTGATACTGGAGTTAACTTTATCTTTGTACATACATCATGATAGAGTGCCTTCTAAATCCTTATGATGAAGAGTTGTTACCAATACATGTTCAATGTATTAATTGGATATCATGCATCGAGGTGTGGATGGAGTGTGTTTAGGAATAGGTGATGTATTGGTTAGTAGTTTGGAACCTTTAATTATCCAAACTTGGGAACATTGGGTGGATACGAAAGTTTGGATGGAATTAGGACCAATTACTTGATATACTTTGTATGTCACTTGGGAAGCTTTTTTTTTCTTTTGTGAACATCTTTGATGGATACTTTTCCCTTTTTTATATTTCCCCATAGTTTCTTTGACTAATGGAGTTTGATAGGGATAATTTTTCTCTATATTTTTTGGTATCCATATGTATTTGATTTGTCCATTATGCTTCTTAGCTTCTTTTTCTTTGATAATTTCTTTATGCTTTGATTCAAATATTTATTTTGACATTGATCCCAATTCGTGGATGGGGTGATGGGTGGATGAAGATTCATGATGTGGCTGGTTGTAGTATTGGCATCGACTTCATCATAAGGATTCTTTTTGCTCCCTATATTGATATTTGCTTAAGATATAGTTGCCCCTAGTATGGTGGTAGTGGCACCTTCCTTCCTTTATTCTACTTGTTTTGAGGATTTTTGCTTAGTAAGCATTATCTAATAAATATCTACTATAGATGATGTTATTCCAATTTACTGCTTTGCTGACTCCTGAATATCCCGTTTTGTGTAACCTATTTTCTTGAGTGGATAATTCTAGATATTTTCATACATGATATGATCCTTAGTCTGAATTTGGGATATATCTAATCCTGATGCTGAAAATTCTATTTGATTGTAGGAATCAATAACCTGCTCTTTTTGTGTAATAATATCAAGAGTAAAGGAATCCTGTTCTGAATGAATATCATCTACGTGTCCATCCATAAAAATCATCTCATGGGTAGATGGAGAAGTATGTGCCGCGTGGATGTGTTCATCATTTGTAACATCTTGTATAGATAGGATAGTGTCCATTAGATCATTGTAGTATCTTGGAGATACAAATTCTTGATCTTGATTTATTTTGAAATTGCTTTTGACATGCTTTGGATAAAGTTCTTGACATGGGGCAGTTTCAAAGGATGGATTTCTTACAAAAGGTTCTTTGATATCTTCATTAGGCTTGGGAAGTGGCTCAATATCATCTTGATCTTTGAGTGGACTTCCAAGATGAAATGTTGAGTTGAGGATCCCTTCTATAACCATGAGGTCAAAGGATGTCAATATGTCTTGGGAAGACCATTGTTAGACTTTGGTGAAAGAGGTTGATTATGATTTGGAATAGATCCTTGAGATATGTTCTCTAAATCATTAGGTGATGCAGAGACATTTTCAACATGATCATTGGTCAATGGATTGTAGATTATTTCAATAGGATCAAATAACTCTAACACTCCTTGAAATAGATGACTAAAAAGTGGCTCTTGATGTATGGTGAGTTGGTCATTAGATGAGGTGGAAAAATCTTCAATGTTCTCATTGATGGATAGGTCTTGATCATTGTTTTCAACAATTGTGGTGGAGAGATTGTCAATGTTATCACTAGTGGTTGAATCTTCATCATTGTCCACAATAGTGATTATCTTTTGATCAATAAGGTCCTGGATGAGATTTTTGAGTCAAATACAATTTTATGTTGTGTGTCCCTTTACTTTGTGAAAGTCACAAAGTTGTTTTTCATTAAACCCTGGTGGTTTAATTAGGTGTTCTTGATAGTTTGCATAAACAAGGATTTTGATAAGATTTTCTTGTACCAATTGTTGCATGACTAATTTGATTGGTCTCCCAAGTGGTGTGTATTTTCATTTGTTACCTTGTGAGATTTGTACTTTAAATTGACCTTGTGATGATTGATTTTGGAAATGTGGTGATTGATCTTTGAGATTTGGTGATCAATCTTCAATATGTGGGGGTTGGATTTGTTGATGTGGTCGATCTTGATATCTAACTTCTTGACATTAGAGATATTGTTCTTGATGTGGTTGTGGACACAACTCAATGCTTTGATGACATGGTTCTACCAATGGAAGAGTGTATTGATTTTGGAGTGAATATGTCTCTTGGCTTCATAAGTCAATTATTTTTGCAAGTGTAGCAACTTGATCTAGTGAAATTTAATTTTTATTTTGATTTTGACTCCCTTGATATAGTTAATTCTTTTGTTCAAGAAGATTTGGAATGTGTACTTGTGGTGTTTGTATGGGATCGTGGACAATGTTCTGATTTGGGATGATGTTCAAATTTGGCATTATAGGTTAAAATTGAACATTGTTGTGGTTGGAAATTACATTTCCTTGATTTAGGTAACTTTGATTTTGCATGGAATTACCTTGACTTGGATCAATACATGGAATCGTTATCATCTTTCTTGGAATTTGAACAACATTTGTATGATTTGCGAACATATCTATCCCAAAGTTTTCCAAGTGTGGATTTGAAATTTCCATGTTTGGTAAACTTGTACTTGGTATATTCACATTTGGCATGTATGGATTTGGTGGGATAATGTTGTTTTGTTGAAGACTCATGCATTGATTGTTTAGTTTATAGATTTGTAGGTTTGGAATTTGATTTAAATCTAGCATAGGGAGAGGTGTTCCAAAATTTTGACTGGGCATACTCACATTTTTTGTACCATTGAGGTTTGTAGGAGACAATGATCCCATGTATGGATTGTATAAACGTGAGTGTTGACAATCAATTGGAATTTCAAGGCTTTGATAGTTTGGTTGGTTTAGACCACTCATGATGTATGGATCAAGTTTATATTCCATGTTCTTCTTGTGTTTTGACCTTGTTGCAAAAGTGACCTCTAAGGTGTTTAGGACCAATGATGAGATGAAGGATGAAAGGGGTGAATGATGTGGGTGCTGAACTTTTAGAAACATTGGATCAATGCTAGACTTTAGGATTTTATTTTGATTGGTTTTGATTGGATAATGAACTTGTAAACCCTAAGATGTTTACATGCTATCTTAGGATGAACTCATTCAAAGGTGTGTTGATTTAACTAGAGGTATGAGAAAGGATGCATTCCCATACTCCTAACAAGGTGATTTTGATTTTTCGTTTAGGGATGTACCCAAGTCTAGACAATGATGTTTCTAAAGCTCTAAAGTTGTTTGTGGGATGGAGATGATAAATGTTTGGATGAATGAAGTGTTTGACTTTGATCCTAAATGAACCTAAGAGGGACTTTGTTTACAAGACCAAGATAGTGATGAACATGCTTTTCTCTAATAGTAGTTCAAAACCAAAAGACCATTGTTTACATGAAAACTATATGACCAAAAGATGCCAAGCACATGTGTGGGGTCCAATTGTTTCTTAACTTTTATTAATGAGTTCTTTTTACCACAAAACACTCTTGATTAGATTTTAAAACTAGATGTCCAATGTCCTAATTTTCTTTCATCCCACAAAGTGCATTATGTGGAAATCGAGGAAATCAAGGCAAAGGTTACCTAATGTTGAATTTAGTAGGAGTAAATTGAGATGAAATCCAAATGCTTAGAATCCTTTAAGGATATGAATCCCAAGGGGAAGCAATAGCACATGAATTTTTTCAAGGATATTTGCTTCTCCTAAAGGGTTTAAGATTTGATGCCCATGTTGAATGTTTTTTTTTCCAATATTTTCGATCAAGCAAAGTGTTTCAATTTCAAGAACATGCACAACCTTATGGATATTTGAGACAATATTTGTTGAATCCCCACTTGGAAAAATCTAGCTAAACCTACTTTTAGCGAATGGTTAGATGCTTGACCCCACTGGCTCCCCTCCACAAAACTCACTTATACGGGGCAGCCAAGCATCAGTACCCATTAAACTCCCATGGCATACTTTCCATTTCTACTAAAAGCCGTAAAAGTGTGGGGTAGATTCAGAACGACCATTCTTGCACCAAAAAATAGATCAAGGATTTTGGCCTTTTCTAAACAAGGGTTTTAATATGAAATTTCCATTTGTGGGGGATCATCTATGCGGCGAGAGACCATTGCTGCCCTTCTCATTGGAATGACCATCATGATACTTTCCTTTCAATAAGGACCCACACTTATATATCGGTTGGAAGTCACTTGGCTTTACCGTGTTTTCGGTTGGGTCGTTCCCTTGGGTGATTACTTTTTCCCACAAGGTAGGCCCTCTAAGATAAACAAAAGTGAGCAAACATATCCGTAGTTTGATCAATCTTTGTTGATAAACAAAGAGAGAATACATACAATATGTTCCACTCACACTAGCAAGATGTGTTCAATTTTAATCCCAAATGAAGTGTGTGGGTAATCACTTACACAACTTAATGTCACCAAAAATCCTTTTGATTCTCAAGATCGTCGTAAGGCACGAGAGAAGCGCATACATCCTTTTGATGAAATTAGTTTGGGTAATTGATTACAAAACAAAGAAGCATATGTTCATTTTAAATGCACAAAGCAATGATTTGATTTTTTTAAAGCGCCAAAACAAGATATGAAAGTTTCCTTGTTCAATTGTTAACCTTAAACCAAATCTAATAAGTTTTTCTAAAGTTATTTTTAATCCCTTTGTAGGAAAAATGGAAACTTTTGTAGCATTCTTTATAGAATCCAAAAGACGTGAATTGGCCTAAAAAAAAAGGCATAAAATGGAAGCTCTAAGAATTTAAAAATGCTTTGTCAACTTCAAATTTAAGACTTCAATCCTCTTTAACTCCAAGATTCTTCAAAAGATCATTTCTTATGCTTTAATGTTGCAAGTCCCTTGTGCGAACAAAATGCTCCTCCTTCCTTTTCCTGCAATCATCAAAAATAAGAGTTATGCATGTATTGTTAAATGATAAAAAAATACACAAAACATGTCAACCATTGGAGGAAACCTTTTTAAAGAGAGGAATAAAATAAAATTGCATTGACAATGCACATGAGTCTTTTGTGATCTTAACTCAATTATAAATGCTGATACATTTTCAATTTTCACCCGCTTTCATAGAAGGACAATTGATTTCAAAACTTCATGTTTTAAATATTCAAGACCATTTAAAGAAAATAATCTTCCTCTAACAAGCTTCAAATCAATATTAGTGGTTGACCCTGCAGAAGTTTAAAGAGCATAGATAGCAGAAACCATATCTCAAAAAGTAAATAAGATGTTAACAATAGGACAAATCCAACTAGCATCTAAAGTTTCGAGTTTATGTGAAAAGACACTTCCTTCCTTTTGAATGTGTTAAATTTATTCTTGCTACCTCATACACTCTTCAATCGTACACTGTTGACTATGGAGATCTATTCACTTTCAACAAAGATCTTGTAAGCAATTGGTAGATTTTGGACAAACTGTTAATCACATGTTAGAATACACGCCTTATCTGTAGAATTCCTTTTATATAATTTAATCAACGGAGTCAGACTGTTAGATTCATAGATATAGCGTTTTTGAGGGGCACTTTGATTAAATACATTGCATCATATTTAAAGAGAGATGGAGCATATCATGTTGGGTCACTTTCATTTTTTTCTTTCAACACAGAAAAAGGAAAAGTCTGCCAACTATGTACCCATAGAGAATAAATTTTGTAAAAAAACTAACAATTTATTACTATCAATCACACTTAGTGAACAAAGAAATGTTATGAAACAAACTAACGTTGGATGAAAGAGAAAATCTACGAATTCAGTGAATGATATGTCTTTCCTGTTTTGACATGACATCTCAAAAGGATGTTATCTTGTGGAATGCATTGATTGCACTTTAAAAAAAATTGCAAACAAAATAAGCAGGATACATACAAAAATAAGCTTGCAGAGAAAGCTTAAAGAAAAAAAACAAAACCCTCAAACATATGCATACAACATAAGGATGATGTGCACTCGTTGACAAAAAAATGTGCATAGCAGAGAAAGCTTAAAGAGAAAAGAGAAAAAGCTCAAAAAATGCATACAACTTAAAGTACGGCGTACAACATAATTTAAAAAAGGTTCAGTGATAGTCAAGATGGCAGATGTGTAAGTTGCATGATCATTCAAGGAGATGCCTGTATGTTGAGCGAAATCTATTTGAAAAGAGAATAAAACTTACTATCGCCTTCAATGTAGAAAAGGAATTTGTGCACTCATTGAGATCCTTAAATGTGCTCCCCACACGTGACAAATAACCAATAGTGGCTTTAAAAAATAAATTGATTCACCAACTCTTTATCTTCTTTTTTTCATTCGATCCTTGGCATTTGATATAGCATTTTTTCTAGATATATATAAAGATAATAAAAAGTATGGTGAATATGAATGTACCAACGATTTAATGCAGTGACATTAAGCATATAAGAAATTTTCAGTCACTTTTATTGGTTGTGAGACTCTTAATGTCAACATTCCTATAGCTAGGTTGACGTACTTACCTTGTTTTCACCGATAACTTGATTTCTACAAATGACAATTGACATGAAAGAAATAGTGCATGGGTGAAGTAGAGGAGCCTGAGTGTCTTAAAGACATTATCCTTTTAATTTCCATCAATTACCAATCAATCACCCACGCAACAATGATTTTGAAGATATAAAATGAGCCCCTTTTTAAGTCCATGCAACTAGCAGGTATAAAGTCGATTTATATTGTTCTTGTCAAAGTGAAATGATAGCAGGACCTGCGTAATAGACTAAGGCATAAGGAACTTTCAAACAAATTCTATTAGTAGGGTATGTAATAGAATACTGAGGACAAAAGCATTAAATCGCTTTCAAAACAATCAAGCTAATGCCATTGATAGGTGTAAAACCGACGCCTAAAAGCTATTCGAATTTTTTTTTAAAACTAAATGCAACTAGAAGGTGTAACATTGCTCCACAATCCATTCACTAGAAAATTGATTACTATTCTTTAACAGATTGGTAATCAGGATCATGTGGAGGATAGACATCAATGGGATGAATTGACTGATTTGTCATACATTGAAAATTTAAAACTGCTATAGACTCAACTCATTTCTCTTGACCTCATTGTCCAATTTCGACCACCATGTTAAAAAAATACATGAACCTAACCCACTGGATTTTATTGGTTTTAATGATTGTATAAACATCTCAACTAAAGGAAAAAAAGGTAAATATGCCTAAGATATTTATTTTCTTTATGACATGACTATAAAACATGGAATATGGACAAACCACTTGTGTATTTTGCAACAAAAAGGTAGAGCACAAAATTTAACTATAAGTTTTCTAAAAAGTAATGTCTTCATAGCACAAAACTCTGATTTAGAAAACTAAAGAAGTTAGAATAATAGTGACAAAGGATCGAATACTTCATGAGATTTCCCTCCTTCTAGCGCCATAATGTGGATGGTGAAATAAAAAATTGCTAAAAACCTCCAACCCACACTCTTAACATGGTTAGTTATTCAGAACAAAGCAAACAACAACAAAATCTGTATGAAATAATCCAGCATGTTTCACATTGTAAACAAAATAAACAATGAAACTAAAGAAAAGCATAAGAAAACATGATGCAAAATCTATCTCATAGTGGATTGGGGCTTCTTTGATGTGGAAAGAAGCCCTCTCCCAATCCTTGATAACCTCCTAGATGATAGATGATGCAAGATGATAAGTGATCAAGTTGTTGAGGATTAAATCAATAGAGAGGGTCTCTATTTATAGGAAAGTATGATGGACGATTGAAGAACATAGAGGACGTGGGAAAAAACATGAACCAATGAAAAAATGCCACTTGTCAAGGTGTGAGAGGATGAAGGTTGTGCACATTTTGATGAATGTGCCCAAGAGGGGGAGATTTGAAATTCAAAAGATGGCTTGTTGGAGGGAGAATAAAGAGTCTTAAATGACAAGTGGGAGACATGTAAGAGACAATGTAAGAGGATTTAATGCCATGTTGGAGGACAAGAAATTTGGAGGGATTTTCAAACTTGGAGGAATATTCCCTTTTTTGATGCCATTTTGAAAGTAATGAGGGAATTATTAAATCAAAGAAATGATTTATTGGTGGAAGTTGCAAAATCTAGAGGATTCAGGTGATTAGGATTAAATTAATCAGGATTTGATTAATTTAATAGGAGATTAGGTAATTTTGACTTTTGACTTAGATTTTAGGATTAAAATAAATCAAAATGTGAAGAAAATTATTTTAGATTCAATTAAATAAAGATTTGATTTATTTAATCAAAGAGGATGATGTTAGTGTTAAATAAAGATGAATTTATTTAATTTAAATGGATGACTTTAAGAGATTAATTAAATAAACTTGATTTATTTAATTAAAGAGATAACTTAGGAGATTAATCAAATAAACTTGATTTATTTAATTGATGGGTGAATATGATTTAATTAAATATGAGGAATGCATGATGTCAATTTTTCATGTCTACAAACTCATAAGATGGGATAGTGTATTTATGCAATCCATTATTAACCATTTCAAAACCACATCACTTAAAAGGAAACATGCTAACATGAAAAAGTAAGCTATTCAACTTATGCAATACTTCAAAAATGTAAACTAATGTCCTACATATATAAATATTTTCACTACTGAAAGTAGATTTGGAAAGAGGGTAAAGTGCAATGCAATGACCTAGAATGAAATGCAATTTTTAGATTCTAAGCAAGGAAATTTACCAATTAAACTATGCTATAACCTAAAAATGAAATGTTTTAAATGAAATTTTGAAGTTTGAGAATGCACTAAATGAAGCAAATTAAGCTAGATTTAATGAAATTAATGAAACAAAAAATTAGAAAACTGAAACAAAGATGTAACAATAGAAAATAGAAGCATAAAACAGAGGTTTTAGATTCCAAAAAATACAGTTTCAGATCTGATTAGTGACTCATTCACCACCTTGGGTGAATGGGTCCTAGATTAGGGTTTTTAAGCTATTTTTTACTATTTTTTAAGCTTTTCTCAATGAGTTTTAGTTTCAGGTTTGTAACAGTAACTTTCAATTTCATATTTTTGTAAATGCATTATGAAATGCAAGTTGGAAAGGTAATGAAATGATGAATTAAAAAAACTAGTTTGATATGCAATTTTGTTTTGATTTTCAAATGCAACTTTATGTGACCTAAATGATATGCAAGATGAATAATTTTTTTGGTATCTTTCAGATTTAAAAGAATGCAAAACAATGAAATTCTAAAACCCTAAATGAGATAAAAAATTTAATGGAAACTAGGACATCCTAAATGAGACCTAATTCAATGCAAATGAATGTAAGATGTAACCTAGGATGAGAAGAAAGACTACAAAATCAGAAAACTACAATGTTCAATAAGTCATGTTCACCAAAATGAAATGAAGAAGAATAGGGTTTATCAAAATGAATCAACAAGATGATAAACCACTAGGTTTTTCTTGGGTTTTGACTCAATTTGTGAGGGGTAAAATGCATAAATAACAATTAGAAATCAGTCCTAACAGTTATAATAACAATAAAGGAGGTTTTAAGAGGCTGAAACAATGTGTGCCTTTCTTAAAAAGTATTGTTTTGGGGTCATAGAGGACTCATTTTCCAAAAGTGGTGAATGGGTCCCTATTAGGGTTTCTAAAAACTGAAATCTAGGTTATGTTCTTCAATGTTTGCACTTCCATCTCCCAGGTGACCAGCTCATGAAGGTCAGAAATAAATCTTGTAGAGCTCTTTTTGTGATCTTGCAATGTAGATGAAAACTTTGCAAGTTTTCAAATTTGGCAACTTTGCAACACATCAAAGAGGAGAAAAAAATGTTGATTATTAAGGAATAGGAATTTTCCTTGGTCAAACCCTATTTAGATAATTAAACCTTATGATGAAACAATGAAATATGAATATGAAATGAGAAACATGAAACAATGATGCCTTTGGAATGTAAATTAGCAATCTAACATGAAGTGGCCATGAAGAATGTAGTTCTTCATCTCAAATTGGATGCAAAAAAATGCTTGTAAATGGACCTTCAATACTACACTACCAAACTAGCTCAAAAGCATGCTTGATGCACTATGCCTTTGACATTATCATTGATCTTGAATTCATGCAATAAAACTTTGATAATCTGCCCTTGAATATCATTAAAATTCTCTTGAAAATTCTCTATAATGCTCTTGTGAATGTACTATTTATTACTTAAAAGTATTAGGATCTTCTAGCATGAAACTATGTGAATTAACCTTATATTTATACTTATCTTAAGAATTAACCCTGAAATTCATATAACACAAGCAAACATCAGATATAGGATTCAAAATCATTAAAATACCACCACAAATAAGTGAAAAAAAGGGGTTTCCTAAGTAAGGAGGTCCCATTCACCACCTTGGGTAAATGGGTCGGGGTCCTAGGTAAGGAGGACCCATTCACCAAAGGTGGTGATTGGGTCCTAACACATTTTTCTAGGACCAAACCTTGCCAAATTAAATGATATGCAATATTATTACTGAATGTTAGGATTTATCCTTTGGAAAATGCAATAAATAAGGCTTGGATTTGAATTTAAGGGGACATTTAAGCTCTAATTAAATTAAATTAATTAATAAATCCCTAGATTAGTGTGAAAGTGTAAGAAAATACTTTACAATACCTTAAATAAGGCACAATTAAGTACATTCTATTATTAATTCCTAGAATAAGTGTAAAAAAGGGTTACTTTTTTCAACGATACACTAGGATGCAAAATTTTCTTCTCAGTGAGAATTGATTCATCCCCTAGCCCAAGAACATGTTTACCAAAACTAAATCCCAATAGAAATAGTGTGGTAAGTTCTCCGCCTCCAATGGGTGTGGTAAAAACCAATTTTGATGAGGTCTCGTATGGAAATCTAGGAGCTTCTAGTTCTATTTGTGTACTAAGGAATCATACATGTAGTATTTTTAGTGCCCTCACATTAAAACTATCAAACAACACAAATAATAAGGTTGAGACATAAGCACTACTTGCAGGTTTGAAATTAGAAAAGTCATTAGGCATAAAACACAAATAGATTGAGGGGGAATCAATTATTATAATTAACACATGTAAGAAAACAAATTTAGCTAACTGGTTGCTAAGCACCATACTAAAATAAAGAATCAAAGTACTGCAAAATTTTGATTCTTATCGGCTTATGCATTTCTATAGAGAGTGAAATAAAGTATCAGATATGTCAGACAATATGGTATGTGATCTTGATGCTAGAGCACTTGAAATTCACCAAACAGATTTGGCTAACTATCCTACCTTGTCGCATTGGCTAGCACTGAATTTCACCCCACATAGGGTTTATTGGTTTAATATCATTAATTTTTTTAGTGTGTAGGGTTCATGGTTCAAAATTTCATTAGTGTTCAATGTTTAAAGTATGCTACATGCATCACATTGTAGGTAATACTAGGTAGCAACAGTAACAGGGCACCCTAATAGCTACCTTTTCACATTAGCAAAATTACAGCTCTAACACAACTAGTGTACCATACCTCAAGCACTGTAGGATGTACTTCTCTTTAATATCATCAAGCTACTTTTGTAGTTTTCTCATTCAAGCACCAAGGCCTTGTGCAAAAGTGTAGATGCCTCAAGGACCTTCTGGCCTAAATACTTGTAAACTTCCCATAGTTATGTTCCCCTAAAGTTCCTACATTAAGCATTCATTCCAACCTCCATTTCCAAGTTGTGTTTTGTTTTGACTAAGTATTTGCTTCCAATTGCAAGTCTTTGTGGTAAAGTTTGATCCTCTAGAAGTAGCCTTGCTCCCATTGAGCCAAGATGCATAAATATATAGTGCAAAGTGATGAGGTGCCATGGAGTGTTACTGTGCACCAGTTTGCAAAATTTGATTGTTGTTTGACAAAATAAACACCCTTCGTCCCAATGCCACATGTCAAGGAGTTGCATTCTAATGAAAAACTAAAAAATAGTCAGTAACATCTATTATGTGATTAGCTAGGGCCTTGAATGTGGTCTTAGTCATTTGCTCTCACTTGTGGGATGTAACTCAATCAAGTTTGAAGCTTGGAATAATAAGTAGTGTCCCACCAAGCCATGAGTATATAGTTTATTGTGGGAAGTGATAAGGAAACATGTGTTGACTTCACACGATCATTCTCACATCAGCCACATGTCATACAGGTGAACTTTAGAAAAGCCTTTAAAAATAAAAAATGATCATTGTTGCATGATTGGTCAAATGTTTTGGTAGATCCACCATGAGATAAAAAATTTTTGGTTGCATAATGCAACCATGCATTCTTCGAGCAAGAAAGGCTTGTTAATGACCAACTGGATAGCTCGCTTAATTTTAGCCTTGCTAAAAGCTACCACTAAATTTAACCAATGCTCTCATTACCTTGGCACCCCAACAAACAACACCTTCTCACTCTCTCAAGCTCCCTTCCTAAGATTTGGTTGCCTTGATTTATGAATATTTGACATGTGTCAGTATTGGCATCGAGTTATGTACTTCCCTCATAAAAGCATTAATCAACACATTTCATACCCCCTTATAAATGGGTGTACATTTATTATTGCTATTTAACTTGGTGTCATTTCTAACTAGAAACTCCTAGTATGGATGATCATTTGGATGCAAATTGGTAGATGCTAAATAAACTAGCTAGTCATTATATAGATTCATCATTAATGAAAAAAAGGTTGTGTAATACTCTATAGGTGAATTTGTAGGTGTTAAAAATTGTAATAGAAGCCTTTAATATTGCTCTAGTACCTGTCCTGCTATGGATGAATTTGGAAATAATTTCCTCCCGCTTGAAGCATGGAAGGTCAGGGAAGATCACTCTACTTAAAGAAAAAGGGTTATACCTTTTCTATCCTTCTTCAAATAATTGGTTGGAATGCATGCTAAGAATGGACACTCCTATCCATCTCACAAGCTCGCACTTCCAAGTGGCCTTCATAAGACCAATAAAAAACTAGTGGTTGAAGGTGATAATGAAACACCCCACTATAAGGGACTTAAAAGTGGTGAATATGATCATAGGCACCTATTTTATTAGGGTAGGTGAGAGATACAAAGTAAACATGGATATTACTTCATGCTTTGTGGCTTCCTTGCTTAATTTAGGAGAGCAACAAGAAATGGCGAGGGAACTAGCCTCAAAATTGTTCAGAAAGGACAACCTTGAAGGGTTGGAAGAAACATTTGCTTCATTAAGGCTTGTATTTAGTATCCTAAGGCTACAAGCTATCCAATGTGTGTGTGAGGAGGTCAATGGGATTGAATGAATTCTATTTATGGGAAATTTTTGCACATCACACTAGCACAACATAGAGCTTTGGTGCACATGAGGTTTTAATTATTAAAGAAAGTAAACAACCTAGAGCCTATGTTAGACCTCTAGGATAATGGACTTTGACATCTCCCTTGATGTCGTCTGAAGGCTTCACCCAATCTCTTGTTCAAAGTATGACATTTTATGCTTTTTCTTATACTCTTTGTTTGGAGATGTATGCTATGTTTTGGTCTCTCTAGGTCTTTCCCTAGATACTTGGGATATTTTCTCTTTGTATTAGTCCCTCATAAATACTTAATTTGTATGTTTCTATGGTACTTTTATGTATTTTCACATTCTATTAATATTAATAGTTCAATATTTTTTCCTTTTATCTAAAAAATAACTTGGATTGCAAAATTAAATGAAGAGTTAGTTTAAATTTAAAGAGGAATTGAATGAGCATTTTAAAATTAGTTTTAAATAACTAATGATGCAAATATTTTTTATTTTTTATTTTTAACATTTTAAATTAGCACATATTGAAGCTATAACACTTGACATGGGGTATTTAGTTAATGCATATAATGGCACGTCGCTCCCACTCTCCTAAAAATTTCAATTCTACTCCCTCTCACCTCTCCTACTCCCCTACATGCATGCTTCCCATCTTTCTTGAGTCTAACTTGATCATTGATCTCTCCATGGATTCTCAGTCTCTGGGCATAAATGTTGCTTCTGCTATTGATTATCATGCTATCTTCTAGTCCTTGACTATGTGTTCTTTGAAGGACTCTCTTGTAGAGGGCTCTCTTAGTTCTACTCAAGGTACCAGATCCTTTGTTGAGGCTATGTGATCTGGCAATGTGGGCTTGGGCCTTGAGCACCCTCTTTTGTGTGTGTGTGGTGCTCCTATTTCTCTTTGATAGGAGGTCTTAGACTACAAATTAATTATTTCTCAAAGTTTGGTCTTATCCAGGTAGATTTTGTTGTTTGTGGCCTTCTCTTCCAAATTTGCACCTCTAGATATTGAAGTAGTGGATACCTTTAGTGGAGGATAAGTACCCTTCTATTAAAGGATTTTTTTTTTCTTTAATTCTTCTTTGGATAGACAGACTACCTTGGATCATGGTGTGTGGGAATGGGACTCTCATCCCCTATCCATGAGGCTTTGGGTTTATTCCATCAACCCTTTGAAGGAACCCATTGATCATATGCATGTTTGGGTGATATTAATGTATCTTTCTTTACAGTTCTAGTGCCTCTCTACTTATGAGGGCATTGGTAATACTCTACGTAGGTTCTTGAAAGTGGATAATGCTTCCAAGAAATTTACTCACTCCTCATTTTCTCAAGTTTTTTTGTACATTGATTTGTCTTAGGCTTTACCTTGTGAGGTTGTTCTTTAGGTTAATGGTTGGCCTTGGCCTTAGTTGGTGGATTACGAAGGTATCCCTTTTCACTGTAGACATTGTTTTGCTACTAGTCACTTGGCTCGTGACTATCCTCATGGCTCTCATCTTGTTTCTTTCTCCACTTGGTGGAATAATTCTCTCTAGGAAGATTTAATGGTGTACCCTAATGTTGACTCTTCTTATGACTAAGAGGATTCCAAACCTACTTTTCCTTCTGTGTACATGAATAATCCTATTTATGAGGGTTTTTTTTCTCCTAGATGGCTTTTGGTGTATTGATTCTAGACAACGTTTCTCCTACTGTTGTATGTGTTGCCTCCCCTAAGGTCCATGCTACCCCAATTTCAAAAAGGGTTGTCTTATCTATGAAGCCTATTGCTTCAAGATTGGACTTGGATCCTTCACTTGAATTATATATTATTCCAAGGTAATAGTACAAAGTTGTGTCACACTTTTGGCCAACTTATCAGCACAACTAAATTTAAGTATTTCAAAATACAAATCAATTTTGGTCAAACATATGATCAAGTAGATCCGTTCTAGCTAAGTTAGATATTTCCACAACCTTTCTAACAAAAAATGTTGGCTAAATGCATATGCAGCACAACTTTAAGGCTAATTTACCAAAAAAATAAAATTATTTGAATAACACCTACTCATGTAAATAACACCATTTTTAAATATTAAAACACCCTTTTGTAGATTAATAAGTGCAGTTTTTAAAAATATATATACTTTAATAGTTTAATTATAATTTATATTTTATTTTTTATTTTAACTAAAAGCAGGTTATCAACACAAAATATTAGGTTGATTACCATGCCAAGAAAAAAATACCAAAACTTATTAAAAAATCTTGAAAAAAATACGATGCACTAGATAAAAAAATCTATATCAAGATTGTATAATTTTTTTTGTATTTTAGATTAATATTTAATATGAAAGTTGACGTTGAATGGAAACAACTAATTTTTAATACACACATATTTTAATATTTACTTAAAAATATATATATTTATCAAGATTGGAAAAAAATATATCCATCAATTAAAGTTTCAATTTATAAATACACACAAAAGATTTGAAAGGAAAAAAATTACTATAAAAAAATTGATGTCTCATGTAACTTTATTTTTCAACATTTTATTAGCAACTAAATTATAGTGTCAATTTATTAAAAAATAATTTAAAAATATTTTTTATTTTTTAAATATAAACATAAAATATACATATTTTACTAGTTTACATCATTTCAAAATTCAAAACATATAAAATAAATTTTTTTATTCTTTTTTTCTTTTAGTATAATTATAAAATAAAACTATACTTAAAAAATACATTTAAAAAAATCATAAAATAATTTACATGGGGAAGTTTTTGATTTAGATCTCTTTAATATGGATTTAATAAATAGATTTTAAATAAAATTTTAAACTAATTTTATGATAACAATGTTGGTTTGAAAATTATGCAAAAAATGGGATATAAAGGAAAAGGTTTGGGAAAACATGGGCAAGGAATAAGAGAGCCCATTCAACTAGTAATGAGGCCCAAGAATGTAGGCCTCAGATATGGTAAGCAAAATATAACTGATGTTGCTAGTGTTACAAGATCATGCAAATCAAGTAAAAGAATGGAATGTTCGTATTGTCATAGAGAAGGGCATAAGAAAGAGAATTGTTGGGATCTTCATCCTTTTTCTATTTGTAGTATGAGAAATCATTGTGAAAAGAAATGTTGGAATAAAGATTCCATGTTAGGTTGTATGTGTATAGATTATGGATGGGCTTTTGGATCAAATTGGAAAAAGATTACAGGCATGATAAAAAAATTGTTCTAGTATAAAATTTCACATGTAAAAGGTGATGGAAATCATGGCAAGTTTGAATGCACAACAAATACTTTTGGCAAGAAATCTATAGATCGAAAGTTTGCAGGAAGTTCAAGATTGAAGTTTTGAAAAACAAAGGTTTGAGAGATTGCTGTAACAATTGGAAAAAGACAAAGGCATCATTAGGCACGAAGATCATCAAGATGGAAAAGAAAGGATTCAAGAATTCTAAAGACTTGGTTGCAACCACAAGGAAAAAAAGATAAAAAGAAGACAACAGTCAATGGAAAATGAACAACAAAGGAATTGGAGAGTGTCATAGCATTCGTAATAAGACAAGAGAATGACATTAGAATTGAGAGTCGTTTGAAGCTATGGAAGAAAAGAATTTGAGGAAGTCCACAGACTATGTTGGAGACAAAGGAAAAGAAATTGCAAAGAATAATATTTCATTGACACAATTAGTGCTTGTAAATGGGTACCTAACAAGGCTTTATGCCGAGACCCATCTATACTAGATCATGGCATGTATATCTAGAGAAATTGATTTGTTGTAGAAATTAAGGGGGAGAATTGTACAAATTAATTTCTACCACCACCAACCTATAATTAATGCAATTAATGCTTAATCTAGAAACATCGGTAAAACGGATAAGTTGGCAGGTAAAAGAAGAGTCCAGAAGGGAAGACCAATGAAGGATTTTCCACATGTTTTAAATGCATTCTAGATAGTTCTAAATGCCTCTTTAAAAGAGGCATCATGTAATAGGTTTGTGTATCGGTGGCAAGATGGATGTATGAAGGTAGGCATGAGCATCGACAACTCTGTATTATTCAAGACATTAATCAAACTCTATTCTATTTTAATGTTCTCTCCCGTGCTGTATAATTGTTGTGTTGTCCATGTCCATCCACCCCTACAGTTTTAGCTCATACTTTGATAACAAGGATGTTTTTCCATCATGTGTCAAATTATGATATTTTATGAAGATTCCAATACATGGTTTTAGAGTCAAACTCATTGACTCATATTTTATGTGAAGTGGTCCACACAAACCCATCTCTCCTTAGCACTAATGGTTAACTTACTTGTCATTAAATCTAGGCGATGTTAACAAGGTTGGGGATTTCAAACTTTTTGAGAGGTCACCAATCTAACATTACTATGATTATACCATGCTTAACCTTGGATTTCAACAAAAGATCAGGCCCACTTAGCTTTCTGTTGCATTTGCAAATTTCTTAGCAAGTCTTGTGCCTTCTAAAGCATTCATTGTAGATCTCTTTTACCTTGTACATTTATAAGTAGGAGGTATCTCTTGAAGTGTGTCCAAATATAATATTTCATAAAAATTCAACTTCATATTTTTTTATGTAAAACTCATTGACCCATATTTTATAAAGTAGTGGTTTACACAAACACATCTCTTAAAACATAAATGATCAACTTAATACTCATTACATCTAAATAATTAAATTTAGAT
This sequence comes from Sequoia sempervirens, assembly GCA_007258455.2. Lineage (NCBI taxonomy): Eukaryota > Viridiplantae > Streptophyta > Pinopsida > Cupressales > Cupressaceae > Sequoia > Sequoia sempervirens. The sequence continues at coordinate 947,535,464 of VDFB02281492.1, forward strand.
AAAATGTATAACAATCTCACTATTTGTCCTACTACTTGTATTTTACTGCAATATTGTAAAAAGAATTCAATCAATTTTGAATTCAATGGCAGCGGAATAAGAATTATTTAGTTCCATTCTGACCGATAGCAAAAATATATTAGAAGATGACAAAGTTACAACACGGATACCAGGAATCTCATAAAACCATACAAGTTATTAATATTGAATTGGAAAAGATTAATGGTCGGTACGCGGAAGAGGATCAACAAATGAAGTTGCAGGAGAGTAGACCAATCTGCCATCTATGCGTTTCACCAGTTCTTTCTTTCTCCTAGGCCACCACTCAGAAGGGATTTGAAGCCTTTCAATCAATAAGTCAGTGTATTTGTTGACGAGAGCTGGATCTCTTCCCGAGGGCCTAAAGGGTAGATTGATACTTCCTTGAAAGCCATCAAGTGCGTGCAAATAAACCTCCAAGTTGTGGAAGTTTGTAGGATTATACGTTTGTTTCAGCATAGGCGAGCTGCTACTGTCTAAAATAATCTCTACTCCCACATGAACATATGCCCAGGGAAGCCGGTGCAGAAGCCTTGTCAGCCATCCCATCCTTTCATTGATAAAAATCCCAGGAACTTTAGGAACCAAGTCCTTGGTGTTTACCAAACGTAACACTTTGACGCCAATTTCTTCCATGTGTTGGGCAAATGACAGATTCCCTACCCGAGGAGAAGCGAAAGAAAACACAGTTACCTGAATTGAGCTCATACCATAATCATTCACCACGATTTGTCTGATATCGTATGCGCTTAGGGTTGCCAGTGCAGCTCCCAAGCTATGTCCAGTAAATGTTATGCTCAAGTCTTCGTCACGCCGTTTGTATTTCTTTACTAATCTGCTTATCTCACCCACTAGAATGTCCCTCGCACTAATCCTGCATTTGAAAGAATCCTCACTAGTGGACGTATAGCATCTGAGAAAGCCCTTCTCTATCTTGGCATCTGGATTTGAAAAGGTTTGGATGTTGGAGCATGTTGTAGCCTCGGATGTAACAACAGGAACCAATACGTCTTTGAAGTTTTGGATCCATTCATAAAGAGTTTCCGTGCCTCTCCACGCAACAACTATGTCACGTCTTCCCAATCTCTTTATCTCATCTGGGTCAGTGCAAACCGCAATAAAACCCATCCAAGCACCACCTTCTCTCGACTCCTCCCCAAAAATCGAGTTCAAAACACTCGTATTGGCGTATATATATTTGGTAACTTGATAACCACGCCCAAAATTTAGGGATTCCAGTTTCTGGGTAAGACAGCTTTTGCTGCGCTTACAATTCCCATGGTTCGGGGAAGTCCGCGACATGTCAAATACGTCATAGCATTGCTGTGCAAAATCACCATATCTTAGTATCTCTGCTTTGACAAGTGGGTTAATTGGATTGAGCAAGCCATTCCAGTTATTGGCACCGTGGATATCTCTCCATCTATCACCAACCTTCAATTTGCCTGCACCTTCTACATCTCCATCAGTTTTTTCGTTTGGAGAAATGGTATTACATTCTGATAAATAATATTCAACCTCTCTCCAATGATCAAAAGCTAATCGAGATGCTGACATGTTCTCGATTCTAACAATTCTTACACACACTTGCAGCTCTGGCAAGAAATCTCTTGTTGGACGGCCTGATTCGCAAACTTTGATCGTTTCAAAAGTTTCCCGTAGTTGATATAAATAAGCAGTGGGATCATAGTAGAATTTTTCATAGCATTCTAAATGGAGGATTCGTGAGATGATTTGCTGAATAAAGGGAGGCGTTTTCTTCGCAACTTCTCTTATATTTGTTAAACCAACTGGTCGTTGGGGTTTTTTCAAAGAATTTGGTCAAGAACCTTACCCTAGTGCTATTCTTGTATTTTAAAACATCTTAAAGATCGAAGAGATGTATATAATAAAATAAAGATTATTAGTTTATGTTACGTATACTTATGCATCAATTTGATGTAAATAAAAAAATGAAATTAAATAAAAATATTAAATTTCTATATTTTCAATAGTAATTTTAAATGAGGTATTTATCTATTTTGGATTTTCTTGTTGTTGTGAAGTTAGTAGATGGATCAACTTCTTTAATTTTTCTACATTTTTATTTAAATTGATACAAAAATTTATTGTTTTTTTTAAATTTTATATTTGAAGTTCTAAAATCTCAACTATATCAATTATAATTATGCCATTGAAATCTTAGGATTATTGTGAAGTGTGGGCAATCACTATATATGTAGGGTATAGACTCATTAGTGGGTGATCTTATTGTTAGAATGGAAATATTTTAATAAAAAGATTACACTTAAAGAATTTTATCATCATTAAATTTTACCAATGTCTAAAATTAAAATTACACATTGTGGAAACTTCAGTTTTATACTTAAATTTCCAATATGATTTTGACTTGTTGATGTCTATCATATTGACTGCCTCTACTATTACTAATTGTTTATTAGGATATATTGAACATGTATTTTGTAATATGTGTCAAGAGTGATCTACATGGTTGATTTGAATAGTTAATGTATTCATGAATTCTCTTTTAATTTTTTATACTTTAACTCAAATTGATGAAAAAAACAATTACATTCTTAGATTTTAAATTTATTGTGCTAAAATTTTAACCATATTAATAATCACTATTTCATTGAAATGATAATAAAGTGGTGAGTTGGGAGCATTCACCAAACATGTAAGGTGCAAAATTATTAGTTTCATTAGAAGGTAGCCTTATTATTGTCAAGATGGAAATATTTCAAATAATTTTTTCTATTTCACAAACATTATCAACATTATTTTAGCAAAGTCTAAATTTAAAATTACATAATTTGGAAATCACTTGTATACATGATTTTTTAATGCAATTTTATCTTATGAGTGTTTCTGATATGACTTCACTTTGTTTTTATTAGTGATTGCCTTGTAGGTTTTATTGAATGTAGATATATTATTCTATATTGATTGATTTGATGGTTCAATTTGCGTGCTTGATATAAGATGGCCATTGTAAGGTGCTTTGAGCAATTTCTAAATTTGAAGTTTAATTGAACATGACTATTACATCACATTCCAAGTGACCTCATTGGATGGATTTATTGAGCATGGTTTCTATTTACCAATATAATTTTGTGTATGTTCTAGGATAGATTAGGAGATGATATACATATAAATCAATGACATCAAACAATAATAGAATGTATTTACCATACCAACTTATTTGAGGCTTATATGTCTTAGGAAACCATGATAAATACAAGGAAAAGTAACTAAAAATGAGATATATGGTAATACCTTAAATGAGAGGAGATATTATGAAATTTAGTGAAGTACAGGAAAATTATTAACATCTTAGGGAAAAAACCTAACAAGATGAGGAGATTAGAGTCACTCTAGAAGATATCTAGTTCATCTCACTTGAAACATCTTACGTTTGTTAAATATCAAAAGTATTTTGTGCCCATACACCAAATGTAGTTTCATAATCAATATAGATATTGTGTAGAGATAAAAATTCAATACTCTATCTATCAATATTGAATATTAGTGAAGGAAAATACATAATTCATGGATTATTATTAAAAGTAAAAAGGTAGATTTGTAGAGTGGAGAAGTGTTGTCAAAGTATTTGAATTCTTATAATTCTCATAATTGCCTAAATAATGTAATATAATAAATCTATGCAAAAATTCACCCCCTTATTACATTATTCCTACAAATGTACCATTGAAAACTTGAGATTCACATTGTAAAGGGACCCCCCCTTACGGATTGCATAAAAAAGCTATCTAATTACAAAATATATATACATATTTTAGAAGATATTCCTTGAAGAAATAAATCCCGAATCAAGTGGAACTTCATCAAGCTACCTCATGAAACTCGAAAGGGTCTAGCTTCAAGTTCAATTCTCAAGTCCTTAGAATACCATTTTTCAAAGCTTCTAAATCATTGATTCTCAAATTATTTGACAAAAATACATATTGAGTTCTACAAACATAGGGCTCCATCAAGTTGTCTAATGACCCTCATAAGGGTTTAATTCTCAATCATAGTCCCATAAACTCATTGGAAAATAATCCATATTAAGTTCAACACCAAATCCCTTGTCTCAAAAAATTAAGCTTTAGAATATATGTATTCTTCAAAACTATCAACATCAATAAGGAAAATAAGAAAGAAAGAGAAAACAATTCTCATGCAAAGAACCATCTCAAAGTGAGAAGCTGACTTGAGATGATGGAAATTCCTCTATCCTCTAGTGCCACTAACCTAAAACATAACCCTATTTGCATAACTCTCAAAGTGAGGTTCTTTGATACAACTATTATCCTTTTGGATGAGTCATTGGAGGCCACATTAGGAGTACCAAAGATATCCTTAAAATTCCTAGAATAACTCTTAGAAGATCCATTGGTAGCATTGATAAACTTTTCTAAAATATACTTATCAATTGTTTTAATGTTTTGGAATGCCCTTTCCCAAGCACCAATAGTAAGAACATAAGTTACTTGATTGAGACATCTCAGGGAAGATATATCAATTGTTTGGCATCTTACAATATTCATAAAACTAATTTGAGTCACATCTTTATTTAAAATTTGACTTACCAAGCCAAGGTACCACTATTAGAAGATGAATGAAAATGATTATCTAGCCATTTATAAATCCTCATACATTGTAAATGAATGATTGTCCCACTCTTGATTGGATGATTTGGTGGGTCCTCATTATCTTTGCCTCTAGATGATTAAACACTTTTTTATTAGTAACCAATTTTTAAATCTTACACAATGTGTCACACACCATATTTGCATAAAAAGGATAATAGTTGTATCAAAGAACCTTGTTAAATATATTTTTTAGTGGTTTCAACTACCTGTGAAAAACTTATAGTCTTCATATAAAACAAGGTGCTCAACTACAAATGCCATAGTGTACTAAGTATCTCTTCAATAGAACTTGATTCCCTTTCTCCAATACTAGTTTGCTAATCATTGAAAGTTCATTTACTTTATTTTATTCCCAAAAACTTCCAAGTGTCACAAGATATTAACACACACTTCATAAATAATTAAACCTCCTGCCTAAAATCCCTCAAATATAACTCTAACTCAAAATTTATATAAAAAATGGAGTCCCTATCATTAACTCAACAAACTTCTTTCATATATATAAAACTCTTAAAAATTTCTACCAAGTGAAAAGATCCACTCACAATTTTATTCACTCAAACAATGAAATCAATGAAAATTTTACCATGGATGTAAGCTGATACATTTATGTGCTTTGGTTGAGGTCCAATCTTGTGGATTACTTGTGATAGAGGAACAACCTCATTTGATGCTAATCTTCATTCAATATTTTGGATGATATATCTATAGATTTTACAATCATCCTCATCTATCCTCTAACTATGGAACAAGCCCAACTATCCCATTAATTCCATCTCACATATCAATATCTTGCTTGAATTGTTGTCTCCAAAATGCTTGGGCTTGAAGTTAAAACCAATCAAAACTAAGGTGGTTACTGATGATTAAACTTGGGCTTTAAGGGAATTGAGAGGATACTTGGTGATTTTTTTCAATTTTTTTATATATGAAGTGATACAGGACTATGAGAGGGAATTTATGGGATGATATGAGCTTGATTATGAATAGGATATGCTTAGGAATGAATTGGTAAAATATTTTTCTATGGTTTCATTTTTTTGGTAGTGTGATTAGGGAGGAGGGTTCATCATGGAAAGACTCATCAAGTTGGTTATACAAAGGGATGGAGGACTCATGGTGGTCATGTTGTTTTTTATTAGATGATTTTAATGGGTTGTATGAGGTTATATAATTGGATGAGGTTAGGGTCTTGGATGGTATTGGTAGAGTGATAACCCCATTCACTTAATGTAATTTTTGATATTAGACTTGCGGGGTAGTATGAATCCATAATATCATAATTTAGGTTTTCATTTTGGATAAATTTATCCATGCATATTTTCATAAGTTTTGCATTAAGTTGTGGATTAGTAATATATAGATGATTAGATGAATAATTAAGTGTATTAATTTTTAGATATTGGTAAATATGAATTACATAAAAGGAAGAGTAAATGGTTATTTTTTTGAAATATGGAGCTTGATACATGGATGGGGTATATTATAGTCATATGGATGGAAAATATTATAGGCTTCCCATATCAAAGGTATCATAGGGGTGACCAATTTTTATAAATGTAGGTATCATAGGGTAGCTTGGGATATCAATTTCTTGGTCACAAGATGATTGATTGATGGGTGAATGATGGAATCTTGAATAAAGTGTACTAGCAATGATATTATCAAGGGATTTAATTTTATACTCATCTTGATGAACAAGACTAGCCATCATCATTAGTTTGGAATATATGTTCAAGATGGTTATCATGAGGAGACTCATCAAAATAAACTGGATTCATGATGCTCATTTGATGAGTTGGAAGAAGATAAAAGATGATATTAGATAAAATGAGATATGTTAAAGGAAATGTGGAACATATTATAATAAATGGGAGGAAAACATATTATATTTAAATCTCAAATATGGATTATGTTGCGGTTTGGAATAATTTTGATTGATTTTGGATAAATGAATGGATTATATTAGTCAAATTAAGGTTAAAGAGTTATGGAACATGGTGTTGGAAGAAATCAAAATGATTTTGGGTAGAAATAGTGATTAAATAAGTAAAAATGTTATTTTGGGTAGAAATAACGATTAAAGAAGTATAATTGATTTTAACACAATTAATTAAAATAGTGTAAATGAGTTGAAATGTGAAATTATTTCAAAAAGTAGGTGCCCTAAGGGATTATGAATTCATATTAAGCTATGGATCCAATGATTCACATACTTTTAGGGTTCTATGAAGTGTATGGATTGAAAAAGTAAAGGTTGGTGTGAATGTGATAAATGATACAATAACATTAATGACAAAATGTTGTAAGATCATACAGTCATTGATATAAGATGCAAATCCACTAAAGCATGAAATTTTTCATAAGAATATGCATTGATTAAATATAGGTACATTGAAATATGATATAAATTCTACAAACTATGGAATTTGAAGAAAAATGATTTTTAAGGAATTTATTTGGATTTATAACGGTTTAGACCTATCACCTTAGAATGATGATTTTGAGGATGAATTAGATAAATTTATTGGAAAGAATGATATGGGTGACTAATAAATACCTTAGATGATGACTCAATTGGATTTGATTATACACCTATGATATGCTAAGTTCTTGAGAAAGTATCATCTAGATTACCTACTTGAGATATGTTTTTGATAAAGGGTAAAACAGGTTTTATAGGGACCCAAAACCACAAAGTTTACAACAGAAAAGAAAGGATAGAAAATTCCAACAAACAAAATCGGCTGCACAAAAGGAAAAGACCAGAACAAGCAACAACCACCCGTGGAAGACCAGAAAGGTCAAACAAAAAAGGACAGCAAAAGAGCCAACAAAAGACTAAGCTCAATCAACCTAGAGTGTTCAGGACAGACTCAGTCTCTACCTCCAGTTTCTGCATATCATGAATGCCCTTCTTAAAGATTTGAATAATTTGTGGACTGGGAGGAGCCTTCCTCTTCAAATTGGCCCTGGATTCTATGGATTCTTATTTTAAGGCAGAATTAGTGATTGAATATGGAGATGATAAAGCAAATGAAAGGGGTTTTACTAGGATTCTAGATTATTAAAAAGTATTAGGAGGAAGGTAAGGTTCTTAAGATTTTCATGATGAAATAAATTAGATTTAAGGGATAAATAGGATGGTTTAAATAAAATGATTAGAAGGAATAGTTAGAGTATTTATATTATATGGAATTAATGGAAAATAACTTCAATTAATGTGGATGAATATGGTTATATTGAATGAATAAGTATGAGATGGATTAAAAGATGGATTGGATTGGATTATATTGGGAGACTTTGGTTTGACAGGGAATCTTAACCTTTTATAAGATATGAAAATAGTTAGTTCTATCAACATTTAGAGGTATTTAAATGATTTGGTTCTTAAGGATTTGGATGTACACACGATTTTATGCATTTTAATTATGAATTCATCAAAAGAAAAATAACAACCTCTGATTATTTAATTGGGTGTATCTATTGAATGATTGATAGTTAGGGAGTACAAAATTACATAGAATCCTTCATCATTAGAGGTTCCAAGGCCTTACCCAAGTTAAATTATTCCTATAAGCACTTAAAATAATCTTGTAGGTAACTTCTCAAGGCTAACTATCTGATGATACATGAAAAGAGAGAACAATTGATACAAAAAAAAAATGTGTGTCTTATTAGATTGACACAATTCACAACCAAACAAATTGAATTGACAATTTCATTTGTCAATCAATTCTCAATTTAAAAATCTCAGTAAATATTAATAACCATTCAACAATTATTAATTCCAACAAAATTCAATTTGTATTCACATTCAAGTTTAAATATAAAGCAATTATGAATGCAATTTGAATGATTTTACTGATTCACTATGCATCAACCAAAATTTACAATTTGCCAATTGAACATTGTTTCCAATTTACCAATAGTCTATTCCTCTTCTATACACACTCATCTCCACACCCTCATCTCCACTCAATCTGCATTTAGATATTTTCCACATCCTACTCCTTTCCACACCTGTATCCACTTTATTTTTTATTTATTTACCTAAATTTATAGTTCTAGATGAGATCCATCATCTCCTCGAACCCTATCCCATTTTTTATCTCTAGACTTTTATTTTGTTCTAAATTTCAGACCATCTTCTTCTCCACGCAATCCTTCTTTTTCCTCTCTGCTACTTCTTCATTAATACTTCTTTCTTACATGGCACAGCCTAGTGACGAATCCTCTACAAATCATCGTACAATTTAAATTTCCAAACGGAATTTTCCATTTTAATTTTTTCTTCTCGAGTATTCTGGTGTGACCCTCACTCTAAACATTCATAATCTATGGTGTCTATTTCCATTGATCGCTCCTCTCTCATCCCTATGTGATGATTGTCCACTTTTATTGTTTTCCTCATTACTCCTACTACTTTCTCTTTCTTTCCATCCATTTATTCCTTTATCTATATATGAATATACCTTACCAGGTATGGTGTACTACTATTCTATATTCATCTGCTATGTTCTTTATTTTAAAGCATTCTTTGACTGCGTAGTGTGTTTCCCAACCTCCTACCCGCGACTGACTTCATCTCCATTCTATTTAGCCGGCATTCTCTCCTAGCTCGACACCTCCATGTTATTGTATCTTTCCGTATATGACAGCTATCATCTTACCTCTGTTGTCTGTAACCCTCTTCTCGTTGCTTGTCATATTTATCCCTCCATGTATATGTCACGGCTTCTCCATTTTCTTCTTGGAAAAAGGTTATTCATTTTATGGGTTTCCTTGACTCGCCCTGCTCGCATCCATTCCTCTCTTCTTCTAAGGTCGTGACCTATCTATATCGCCAAAACTAAATCCGCAATTTTTTTTATATATCTCCACCAGATAAGGCAGGACCTCCTCTTTCATACTCATTTTTTTTATCTGCTTATTATTTATCAATACACCGCCCATCTACCTCTTCATTTCCTATCCTATATTCACCTTTTATTTTCCTCTGTACTCCTTAATTTTATTCCGTTTAGATGCTCGGCCTGTCCCTTCATTATCTCCCTAAAACCAATCAACCCTCCTCCATATGTTGGCATAAAATATTTGAAATTAACTTCACTCCATTAAAACCTGAAGATGCAAGTCAAAATATAACATTTTGCCAATTGAAAATGACAATATTTTCACTTCAACCTATCACTCAAACCATAAATCCAAAATTTTACTGTCAAATCAAAAATGAATATTAAACTGCAACAAAAAATAAACTAAAATATGTTTTTGGGTGTTGTAGATCGCCAATTCACTTAAATGCTCTTGCATTAGATACACTAGGTAAGAAGTTTGTGAGCTTCGCTATAAAATTGGAGCTAAGTAGTATAACTCCTCTTCCATGTTGCAACAACTTGTAGCACACACCAATTCTATGATAGGTACCCTATAAATTTTATTTTATTTTTCTTATTTTCTAGCTCTTAATCAGAACACTCATATTCCTCCACTAAATCTGCCCTTCACTATCATATACCTTTATGGAACTTCTTCAGCCATGTAAGCTGATTTCTCTTGGAAAATATGCCTTCCTCTCATCCTCCCTCTTGTGGGATTCAACCCACCAAAAATCATTATCTTCCATCAAATTGTATTCTCATCTTCCTCCTTTGTGAGAATTAACACACTACAATTTGGCCTCCTCCTCCAAAAACATTCTTCAGCTTAACCTCTCTTCTTGCAAGAAAGAAAGATCTTTATCCACTTCATACTTTAGACACTATGAGACAAGTGGAGTTTCTACACAAACTTATACCGCTAAACTTCACAATCTTCTTCTAGCACAAGTATTCAAACACTTGTTTTGATGAAGAACAAGGGTTAAAAACAAACTGTATCACTCTGCCACTTTGAAAACTAAATTTGTGGAGCACTAGATCACTTGAAACTTCAATATAACATACTTTACACATCATTGATTATGTCCTCAAAACTACTTGGCCAAATCTTCATGTGTTCTAGAATGTGGAGCATTCTAGCAAGCCTTTTGAATCAATTTGCACTTTCCTAATGTAGTCATGTACTCTGTCACTTATAACTTTCTATGTGGAAGTTTTATTGACATGAAACTTTGGATATAACACCTTCATGTCTCAATGAACTTAACTTCTGAACTATAAGATTAGATATTTCTTTGAGGAAGGATGTTGACAAAAATACTATCTCTGCCTTAGAATATATGTTGTGAAATCCCTAGATTAAACTTTTGTAACTTATCACTAAGTGTGGTACACCAAACTAACAAAATATCATTGTAGACATCTTGAAAACATATCAAGAAATGTGTATCCACATCTGCATCATACTTAGACATCAAAATGACACTTAATCTTACACATCAGTGTAGTGCTAACATGCACCATTAGACATCTTTGTACATTAACAATTTCAAAAGCATATATAATCTTAAAGAAAATAGAAATCATCAAGATACAATTCAAGCACAGTGAACACACCAAAAACTATATGCAGTCAATTTGATGTATTAGATAGTCAGTGATGTACATACAAAGGAGATTATCCAAGCATGAGGTGTTGTGTCATGTCTTAGACTCTGATGCAAGTTGCTTTTGGTTTTGTGTGGATTTTTAATATGATCTGATGTGTGTGGTGGATTAATAATGAATACTATGGTGTTTTGGTGTGGTGATATATGAAAGTGTTTACTTAAATTATGAAAATTTGAATAGTATTGAATGTGTTTTACTTTGAAGATGAAGAAAAAATAGAATAGAAATATTTGAATTAATGTATTCTATTGTTTTGATTTATATCTTTATGGGATACTAATTTAGTTTATTGTTGTGTGCTTGAGTGCAGTTGAAATGTAGGAGGCCGAAGACCAAGGGTGTGATTAAGGAGAGGAGGTTAGCTTCTTGATAGGATAAAGCAAGATGTTCTCTCGATCACACATGGGAACTTAGATTCATGTAGATTGCATTCAGGAATGATAATTTTGGCTTGATTGTTTTGATTGTTTTCAAAATAAATAATGATTAGTCAAATTAAATAAATAGTGAAATATAAGCATAATAAAGTAACATAATTAATTTTAATTATAATTAATTATAGATTTTTAATTTAAATGTCTATGCATGATAAAAATCTGAGTAAGTATTCTATTCTTCTTTTAACTTGTGTTAATTTTTGAGTTAATAAATTAACTAATAGTTAGAAGATATTTATTTAATTATTGGGTAAATATTTTCCAAAAGGGGATTTATTTGGAACTAAATTAAATATATATATATATATATATATATATATTTTATCTGAGCACAGGAAATGGAAAAGATAAGTTATATCTTATTTTTATTTTAAAATCTATTATTTTCAAGATTAGATTTGGAATAAGGAAAAAGGGGGTAACGAAAAACCAACCTATCTTGATGTTATCTAGAATTGCTCTGCAAATTCACTTTCATGGCTACCATATAAATTCTTGTTTTGCTTTTAGTTTCCAATATATTAGAAAATAGAAGAACAAGAAAAAGGAAAGGAGAAGAGGAAGGTCTTTCAGGAAAGAAATTTCAGAGAAAACAAGAAGAGGAAGTGGCAAGGAGGCATCTTCAACTATCAACAAATTATCTCGGTTCTTCATAATTCTCTTTTATTGCATTAAGATCCAAATGAGAGAAAATAAATTTACTTTGTGTTCAAAGATTTTTTTGTGCAAAACCTCTATGGTTGTGTTTGTTGAGAAAAATACTTCAATGAAATCTATACATTCTTTTCAAAATTCTTTATAAATTTATAGATAATTTCGTTTGCAGTGTATCTCTATATCTTATTCAGAATATCACTCTTTCTAGTTAAATCTCTAAATAAATCCTATACCAGATTGTTGATTATTATATATATATATGTTAGAATATATATACATATACAATAATCTATGTAAGGATATATATAAACATATATATATATATATATATATATATATATATACATATGTACAAATAAATTGGATTATATTCACATGAAACGAATGTGAACATTTCAAGGGAAATGTATTCAAATGATATTGAATTATGAATTCATTCTTTATTTTATTTTCCATGGTAAAGGGGGGGCTGGGATTTTCCCCAGCCGTGCCCTCCCTATAAGGGAAGGGTTGTGTTTTGGGGGACAGTGGCAACACTGCCCTCCATAGGCAACACCTTCCCATATGGGGGGGCATAAGCCCTACTAAATTATATTCATTTCCTTTAAATTGTGATTCGATCTTAAATCTGCTTCTCCATCTATAGATTTCATGTGGGAAAATAACATTGCACGAGTTTGGTATATATACATATGCTATATATATATATATATATTGAACTGTGAAATACATTTTTCTGAGAAAAATATTTTGTGTCATAGATTCATGATCTATATATATATATATATATAAGAAATATAGATCTGAATTATTTATATATCTGAAAAAGAAAACATAACTGTGTCTATTAAAATCACTATGGTATACATTTCTTTATTTTTTTAATTTTTACTCTTAAATTTCCTGAGAATGTACATAATTATATATATGTAAATACAACTAAATGTATATATATATATCACTTTTATATTTGAAAATAAATAAGATTAGTAAAATAGAAAAGGATAGATATGGAACTGGCTGATTGAAATCACTATTTTATTGTAAACTGGAAGACATTTACATTAAAATTATTATCATATTGTTGAACTTTAGTATATCGTGTGTACTTTACATGCTACAAAATGGGGCAAACTGTAATTCTCATAAATATATTTATAAACTAGTGAATTTTAGGAATATAAAACATGAAAACATATATATACATGTATGCATATGAATACATATACATTATGGCATTTTAGACTGATGATATTCTTGATATATGTAATTGTGAATGAAAGTGAGTGAAATTATTCTCTTTTCTTTAAATTTAACTTATTATTATTTTTCATAAAAGTGTAGACATACTCCTATTAAATAGGAAAGTAATCTGTAAGCTAGGATTTTACCCCATACTTATAAGATTGATTAGAGTAGTTTTCTTCAACTGTAATGTCAATTTTTCACTTAAGTTAGTGTGCTAATGTAAAGTTATTTGAGAACATTACGTGTACTTTGTAATTGTTAGAATTCCTTTGAAGTAGAGATGTCTAAAATTGAATGAAAACTATAGATGGAAAATGTATTATTTATTGTTCTTTTGAGAAACTTCCAGGACAGGATGCCCAAGGTGGACCCACAGAGACAGTAGTTTTACCTTTTCTAAAACTATCATTTAGTTATTTTTTCTTGGCCAAGCACATGCACCATTGAAATAGATGGAACTAAAAGCCTAGAAATAAATGTATATAGGTCTCTTCCACCTCCTATTTGCAAGAAATATGTGATTCTCATGTTAGGAATGCATATAGTCATCAGGCTTGCATTGAGAGTTCCCTCTTGCTTTGTTGTTTTAGGTTGCTAGACTCCTCATGCAGGGCTGGGTATTTCTTCGAATTAGGAAGAAACCCGAGGAAGTCTTGTACTTCGTGGTTGAGCAGAAAAGGTGCTTTAATCACACTCTTGGCCCTAGCTTGCAAGAAGACTAGTGGTGTCACAGTGGTTGAGGTTCATAGTTTCTTATGTTATAGATACATTCATGCATTATTTTTGAAAGGCTTGTATATCCCATTTGTAAAAGTAACTTTATTTGGCATTCATCATTATAACATTGAAATATATGTATTGATAGAAATTTAATGTTGTAACTTGAACATGAATGAATTTATGGAAACTCATTGATATGCTATTGACATATACATATGTATTAGTGCAAAGATCCTTGTTGTTGATGCAACATATTTCTTTTGGATACATAAAATGAAATTTATTACTATTTTTTCTTTTGAGCTCTTATGGAAAGCTCTTGATCTATGCATCCTTTACTTTTATTTTACTTGAAATGTAATGAGTTTTGGCAGTGACATATGTGGTTTAATTATCATCATCTTTCAAGTGTTACATGTTGAAGTGCATCGAAACCTCTCCAATCTCCAACCAAGCTAGATAGCTCATGAGGAATAGGTATCAAGAATTCCAATGAGTCAAATTGTCTACACAATGAATGCCTAAGTAGGTTTAAGTTACCCTACGTCTATGCAAAGAATAATGTACACACTAACACCACCCATTAAGCATAACTTAGGTTGGCATGGATAAAATGAGTCCCAAATACTAGCATGGTAAGGTACCCATTTACAATGCAAAAGAAAATGAGTCTTGACTATGAAGCCTGATAAGGTACTCATATATAATGTAATCTCTCTAAAAAATAGAGTAAGATAGAAATCCTAGTGGGAAAAAAACTATCCTCCAAAAAGAGAGAAGATGTGGAGAAGACTAGAAAGCCCCCCCAAGGATGGTCATGATGCTGATATAAATCGTACACCAAGAATAACTCGTAGATGAATGAACTTGTTCTCAGTGAAGGTTTTGGTGAAGATGTCAACAACCTATTCTAAAGACTAGCAAAAGACTAAATCAATGATTTGACCATGAATCAACTCTTGATGTAATGCATATGAATCTCTATGTGTTTGGTTCACTGATGCTGAACCAAATTCCTAAATATTTGATTAGTACTTTGGTTGTCATAATATATGACTATAGGATGCTTGAAAGGAGTACTGGTCAAACTTAGAAAGAATGCCTTGAAGCCATATAGCCTTAGTAGTTGAGTTAACAGCCCCCCTAAACTCTGCTTCTATAGATGATATAGCAATAGTATTTTGCTTCTTACTAGACCAATTGATAGGATCTAAACCAATTGAAAAGTTGTAACCTGAAGTGGACTTACGATGCTCAATGTCACCAGCCCAATCTAAATATGTATAACCAACCAAGTCAAGTGATGAACCAACTCTATAGTGAATCCCAAACCCAGGAGTACCATGAAGATAGTGAAGGATCCTCTTAGCTACTTTACAATGTAGCTCATGTGGTTTCTACATTAATCTCAAAACCATACCTATAGTTGCATAGTGAAGTATATAAGACTATCAACAATTTTTCAATACAATGTAGCATTAACCAATGGTGTAGTACATGGAGTCTCAAGATTGACTCCAAAAAGAAAGGGAGTTAGAGATGGTTTGCAAGTAGTCATATGAAACCATGCAAGTAGATCAAGAGTATACTTGGGTTGTGCAAGAGTAATCCCTAAAGCTGACTATGAAATCTCAATGCCAAGGAAGTATTGCAATAAAAGTCTATCATGTGAAATCTATCCTGAAGTGATGTCTTCACTATTGCAATGGTAGATGAAGTACTCCCATTAATCAAAAGATCATCAACATATAGAACCAGTATCAAAAGTGAATCATCTTTTCATAGTAGATACACATTAGGATTGGAATGACATCTAGTAAAACTTGAAGATAGGAGGTAGGAATCCATCTTGACATACATAGCTCTTGGAGCTTGTTTGAGGCCATAGAGAGATTTTCTAAGTCTACAAACTAAGGATGAATCTTGAACAAACCCTGGTGGTTGTTCCATGTAGATTTCTTCCTCAAGGTCTCTATGAAGAAATACACTCTTCACTTACATCTGATATACATCCCATCCATGTGATGTGGCTATAGCAAGTGTGAGTCTAATGGAAGTCATCTTAGCAACTCGTGCAAAGGGTTTTGTATAGTCAATGCCTGTAACATGTGAAAAGCCTTTGGCTACCAATCATGTTTTGTACTTATCAACTGACCTATCTACTACAAATTTAGTTTGATATATCCGCCTACATCAAATTATCTTCCTTACCTTAGGAAGTGAAGTCAAATCCAAGTGTGATTTCTAATCAAGGAATCATATTCCTCATCCATAATAATGTCCCACTATGGATTGGAAACTAAAGCAAAGAAGGAATGTGGCCCCCCCTAAAAATTTTCTTAAATCAGTTTGTCGTTTGTTGAATCTTGTACCCCTATATCTGCCCTATGTAGAGTGTAAGATGTGGGTGAGTCTAGTGTAGATATATCAACTTCTAATGCAATCCTTGAACTAGATGAAGATGAACCCTCATCATTGTCGTCACTATGAGAAATGGAAGAAGATACTAAATTAGGAATCTATTGAGAATGATCTAAATCATCAGTACTATAATTACGATCTGAAGAGCATAATATGTTGAGAAGTGTCAAGTATATTTTTAAGTAACATGTGAAGAAGGTGATAGCATTTTACACCATCCAGATATCCCACAAAAATGCAATATTTGGATTGTGGATCCATAGCCTTGCGATGTTCTTTTGGAATGTGTGCCATGGTATGGAAGCCAAAAACTTTGAAATGATCAACTGTTGGTTCCCATCCTTTCCAAGCATCAAAGGGAGTGATACCCCTCAAGGCTTTATGCGGACCTTTATTCTATATGTAACATGCATAGTTGACTACTTCTGCCTAGTATGATGGTGTGAGGCCCTTAGAGTGAATCATACAATTAGCATGTACTTTAAAGATATATTTTTTTCGTTGAACAACACCACTTTTTGTGGGGTATAAGGAACTGTGTGATGCAGATCTATCCCCTTTGATATACAAAATTTCTCAAAACTATTGTTGAGATACTCTCTCCCATTATCTGTTTGAAGAACCTTGATGACTTTCCCTGATTGTTTTTTGACAGGAGCTTTGAAACATTGAAATGACTCAAACACTTATGATTTATGCCTAAGAAATTAGACCCATGTAAAACATGAAAAATTATCAATGAAGGTGAGAACATATCTATCCATTGTAAAATACGGATGGGGAAAAGCCCCTAAAACATCACTATGAACAAGTTCTAAAACTCGTGTTTCCCTCCATGATTTTCCTTTGTCAAATTTTTCTTTTGAATGCCTGCCAAGTGCACAACCCTCACAAAGCCCTTTAGTAAATTTAACCTTAGGTAATCCCTTAAACATATTCTTTTGAAATAGTTGTTCAAGATAGCGGTAGTTAAGATTGCCAAACCACTCATGCCATAGTTTTCTGACTTCATTTGAATGAGTTAGTAGTGCTTTTGGAGAAATGTCTATGGCACAATTGGAGAAGGTATATAATTTGGATTGGTGATTTTCCTCCCCTATTGTGACCAAATTGTTGCTTTGTAATTCTCTTATCTCAACTAAATCTAGAGGAAGTGTACAATCTCATGCCCTTCCCTAAATGAGTTATTTGATACATTTAAAGGAGATTAATTGAGAGTGAAGGTACCCTTAGAACCTTTGAAAATGTTCCTCCTTCAAGTTCAACAAACCCTCTCCCTTTTGAAAATGTTCCTCCTTCAAGTTCAACAAACCCTCTCCCCTTTTGAAGTTTGATATGTTTCATTCCCTGCAATTAGGTCTTTAGGTTTAGTAGACTTCAAAGTACCCATTTTAATTAACTTTTCTTACTCCCTTGTAAGGTCAGCAATAAAGTTATCAAGTGTGGGAATTGACCATGAGGCTCCAAGAGCCCTTTTAGTGGAGTAGAAAGTTGATACAAATATAGAAAATTCTAGACCTAGCTTGGAAAGTACAGAAAGGATTAATTGATCCTCTTTCTTGTCAATTCCACAATATTTTAAGTGCAACTTCAAAGATTTAAACTTTGTGAAAAAGTCTTGTAAAGTTGATAAAATCCTAGGACTAAGACCTAAGAGTTGATTTTCCAATTCATGGATTCTAAGATCATCTATTTTCCCAAATAGTTTGCCAAGACCTTCCCAAACTTGGTTGGGTTTTTTTAAGTTCTCAACATGGAACAAAAAATCAAGAGATAAATTTAGACATAGGAAGCCAAATGTGTGATCACACTTATTGAAAAACTTGTCTTTGTCTTTAGCTGTTGTAGGTTCTTTCTCTATTCTCATAGTTACCCTATATAATCCTTTGTTGTTAAGTACAATAATTACTTTCATCTTCCAAACATTGAAAGGTGTTAAGGACACTATAGTAACATCAGATTCCATACTGCTTTGATTTAGATAGTTACTTTTAAAGATGTAAAAAAGAAGAAATTTGAAATGTGTGCAGAAGTGAAAGGAATACACAACACACACAAGCACTTCTTGAAGAAGTGTGAAAATTAACCACACACAACACCCCCTTGATTATTATTTTTCTCCCCAATTTGGCACTTTATAGGAGTGCTTGTAAAACTTACTCAAAAAAAGACACAAACAAGAACTTTATAGGATGAGTGTGATTTGTGGTTTTTGAATTCGTGGTGAAAAACTATACACTTTTGCAAAAAACGGCACTCAAATTTGAGCTAACAAACAAAAGTTATGGCACTTTGAAAAAAATTAACCTAGTACAAAAAACTATTGCCTCACAAAAAAATTTAGACTTTTTAGAAAATCTTTATAAAAAATTTGAGAAAGAAGGGGAAAATAGAATATATGTGAGAAAGGGCTTTTTAAAAATGAAAAATATTTAGCAAGTTTCCCAAATTGAAATGCAAATCTTTAAATCATAGCCAGAGTGAATGCATTGATACCAGAGAGTGAATGACTGCCCCAAAATTGAATTGAAGGCCTACGCATGGGTCAAACAAGATGTGGCTACTTACATGCCTGGTACACATATCAGTGCCATGACCTTTGGCAACGAGGTCTTTGTTAACCCAAATAACATCATGACTTTTCTAGTTTCTTCCATGAACAACCTTCACCTCGCGTTGCTCAAGTAGGGCCTACGAGACATCAAGATTTTGAGTTCGATCACCCTTAGTGTGCTCTAGAACTCATATCCTCCATCTACCGGTGCCTTCAAAGTGGAGCTCATTGACACCATAATGAATCCCTCTTGGTGCAACAAATTTTCCCCTGTCACTACTGGTTTTGGGTGTACCTCCTGCTTTTGGATGTAACAAATAGAAATGCCCTTTTTCGTGCACACGAAATTGCCTTCATAGATCTACAATACCAAATTAAATCACAAGTCTGCAATAAAAAGTTGTCACAATAAAGGAAAAATGCACCACAACAGAGGAAAATAATGCCCCAATAGATTGATACAAATGTGATTTGTAAATTCTCCCTTTACATAGACAATCAGCCCACCCAATTAAAATTGTGGCCTCTAGATGCTATACATGGCCTGCAAAGAGTGATTAAGTGTTTTCCAAGAAAAAAACCTCAAAAGATCTACAAAAAATGCCATATGCATACCAAACAAAGTTACTATAGTGTTTTGGGATATTATTCCCTCCAAATGGATTAACTATGCAAAAAAAATTACCTCCTCAAACCCTTGATGCATCCTGCAAATAATTAGCAGAGACAAAAATCCATTAAACAAATAGAACACAATCGACTAGTTCACCTTATGTCATGGAGATATCTCAGACATCTTTGATACCATGAAGAAACCAACAATCACGAAGATACAATTCAAGCACAGTGAACACACCAAAAACTGTATGCAGTCAATCTGATGTATTAGAAAATCAGGGGTGTATTATATAGAGGAGATTATTCAAGCGTGAGGTGTTGAAGTGCATCGACACCTCTCCAGTCTCCAAACCAGCTAGGAAACTCATGAGGAACAGGTTTCAAGAAAGCTAATAAGTCATACTGTCTACATAATGAATACTGAAGTAGGCTTAAGTTAGCCTATGTGTATGCAAGGAATAATGTACTGACAAGGGAGCAAACCCGAGACACAAAAATAATGCACACAACTAGAAAACTTTATTATTATTCAATAATGAAAATATTACATGTAGAGGATCCCAAATCCTTGAGCTATGTGATACATGCAAGCTATAGAAGTTAAGAAATTATAGAGATTACAAAAGTTACCCCTTTTCGCAGCATGCAAACTCTTTTCCCCAAAAAGCTATTCAAAAATCAGAAACTAGCCCATAAATATCCCCTTTTTTGGTTTGGAGAAAAAAACAACATTCGAGATAAGAGTTCTGGTAGTTTGGTGTAAAAAATTACAATTTGAAATTCAAATATTGAGTCCTAATTCAAAAATTGGCATTTTTCCAAAAATCGGCCAACTTCCAGAAGCCATAAATTTTGATTCGGGATTCTGTTTTTTGAACCATTTGCACCGTCAAAAAGGTCTCAGAGTGGAAAATGCGCTAAGAACCTACTCTGCTAGTTCCAATGATTTTTGGGCCCATACAAAACTGTTTAGTGCCTTAAACTAGACTCAAAAGGTTTTTCAAGGAAAAAAGTAGAAACTGGAACTTGAATAACTTTCAAACCGTGAATGATCTTGACCCGATTCTTTCACCAAAGTGCTTATTTTTCCATCATGAACCTTCCCATAAATTTTTGTCTTCCCACGCCTTCAAATTCACACCTACTAAAAATAGCAGTTGAGCAAAAAAAGCAGTTCTTAAAGTTGGGAACTCTTGTTCGATGAAATTGGGTATCCAAAAAAGAAAACAAAAGGAGCATAAATTGAAAGCATATTTTTGGGTGATGCAAGATTTCCCTCAAACCATTGGATGCTCCTGCATCATGTACACACTAACATATCTTAAGTACACTTTTGACATCAATTACAATCAAGCTTTTCAAGCTTCAACATATAGGAAAGTTGAAGGCTAGGGCATGTCTAAAATGCATTAATAGAGAAGTTACTAAAGTGAGTTCCAAAAAAAGTGTGAAATTGCACTTTCACCTTAAGGGAGTACAATTTACAATGGTAGACTACCATCTATATTATAGTCTCTATTTTGATATAGACACCTCCACTTCACCCTTGTATTTGTAATACATTTATTTATTTATTTTAACCCTTGAAAATTCTCTCCTCTAATTTAGCTCCATAATTTAATTCATATTTTCTATTATTTGTTAAGTTTGATCTTATACATAATTGTTAGTTTTAATATAATAATTCCAATGAATCCTTATAAAGATAATCTTCTCAATTTTGGTAATAATTCAAATTGAACTCCTATTTAAATATTTATATTAGAAACATCACATGTAATTACTCATTGGTTTGAAACTCTCATCACTATAACCATTATGATATAGCCTCCTAGTTAATGGTTTAGAAACCAAAACTATCTAGAATGGTTATTTTTACAATTAGCAAGCTTCATCTTGTGATAGAAAATATGTTATAAAAAATAATAATTTGAATGACCAATAAAAGAGAACATCATTGATAAAAAGTTTGAAAGTTAGCACTGGTAGATGCATGATCATCATGGCACAAATGAAGAGGTTGTTTGACTCAATCACTTGAAAATTTTGAAACTAACCACTTGATTTAATATTGATTGAATGGTAACTACATTAGGCTAAGAAGATCAACATTAGTGAAGGGGATAAATATCATAATTTGTGGACAATTTCAATTACCTTCTAGGGACATTTTGGGTACTAACCAATAGTATGAGGTCACATATCTTGTGGTGATCCCAAATACCTACATGGGAGAGGGAAAAAATTATCATGTTGTGTGCCATCAATTGAATAAATAGCACAAATCTAATAGAGATTTAAAAATGACAACCAAACTAAATTTCTTGATGGATAAAGTGGCTACCATAACTCTACTATTTTTCCAACCAAGAAATTCAATAATGTAGCAATGTTATAAGTGAAAAAACTATCAATAAGAAGATGGGTGGGCATAGTGATGTGACAAGATTGGTCAAAACCTGAGTGATATAGCATAAATGATAATAGAAGCATTAGTGCATAATAAACTTAAAACCATAAATACTAGGATTGGTCTCTCAATGATGGAAAGGAACCATAATGAAGTTGGATGACCTACAATATAAATTTATCAATAAATTAAAAAAATAGTGCAACCAAATTATTTGAATAAATTAAAAAACTAATAAATATCTATTAAAGCTTTAAGCATCAATGTGTATATTTAGATAAATAAAAGAAAATCATATAAGAATTTAAATATAAAGAGTATCAACTTATGAGATCATATCATAATGACCACTAATTAGATAAATGAAAAAAGGACTAGGATCCTTTAATGAGGAAGATATTGACTCCCATTGGTAAAATTAAAAGAAATAGAGGGAGACCTCATTATAGTGAAAAAAATTAAAATAAAGATATATATACATTCTTTTGACTAATAATGAGAATGTGAATAATGCGTTAAGATCCTTAGGAAGATAACTATATAGACAAGAATTCAATTAGTATACAATGGTTCTACAAGTAGCAATGAACCATAAGGAAAAGATTAGGATCATAATTTAAAAGTGCACATAAAAGGGGAAAAAATCTAAGATAATCATATATTATATAGTGAAAGTAAAAAAAAAATTTCCCTAAATAGAGTCAACATCTTTTGTTAATCCTTATCTATATGATGATCTAAATCCTCATCTATTTTGTATAGTGGCATCTATACAATTATTTTTCATAGATAGTTTCTTGATAGAACTTTGATTGATTATAAATTATGGATTCTTGGGTTGTGCATACTAGTCATTCATCTATAATTATAAAATTTCATATCTACAATTTATCTTTTTATATAATTTGATAGGGTGAACTATTCCATTAAATGATTCATATAAAATATACTTCATAGAGATATTCATAATTTTGCATATTAATATATGACATATACACAAGAAAACATATTCTATGAGTCATAAATGTCCATTTAAATCAAAATTCCATAATAAAATTAAAATGCCATACTCATATTCAAGTGTTTCAAAAATTCTAACTTAAAGGAATTTGTCATAACATAGTACAATGATCAAGAAATAAGTTTCATGATATAAGGAAAATCATAGTGGAGATTTAAACTCAACTATTTATATAAAGAGAAAGTGTGCTTGAGAATGTACATGTCGGTGATATGTAATCAACTAACAAGTTATCCCTACACAAATATTATACTTTTTTTTTTAACCTATGTCATGCTACATGAATAAATTTATTAAACTTATATCAGATACTATTCATATTTACTATACAATATGGAATGAAAATGAGAAAAAATAAAGAGATAATTATTTCTCATGAAAACTATAAAAAGAGGAAAACTAGTTGGAAGTAGCGCAATTACACATCTTCCAAGAATTTCTAACAAGCTCAAAATAATTCCAAATTCACATCATCAATTTATTATATTCATAGTTCTCTTTGTATTTGAATATTGCAACATTTCAACTTATATATTATACCTGGAATTTCTCTCATATGTATCATGCTCTGACTCTTCATAGACTATCCTTGGTACAAATTAATCTCTATATTATAAATTAGATTGCATTTACCATGGGATATATCCAATTATCTAATTTGACCTCCTCTAGCCATTCAATAGGGAGTCATTCCAACACTCTAGAATGGGAATTGAAAGATTAAAAAATTATATTTTTTCTTTGTATTCTTATTACCACCACCATGGTAAGGAAATCGCTTCATGATAATTATAGGTTTCATGATTGCCCCTTTAGTGAACCAAATTTTTTGAGACCATCCCTATTAGAATATATAGTTTTTTAGTACTACTTCTTAATGTGCATTCTAATATTTAAAAATATAAAGTATCTCCATTGACTAATTTATCATCATTTTTGAGGTCCTAATGTATCACATCTTCACTTTTAGAGAGAAAATTGGTTCCAAAAAATGTTTTAGTTGAAATCTACAAAAAAATGTTTTTTTTTTTCAACTGTCTTGGAGCAATGATCTTCCAGTACTTGGTGTTTTGAGAAGAAATTTAGTGGATTTATACATCACACTTTAAATTTTGTATATATTAAATTGATGTTTTCTTTGGTGTTGTTTTCTTGATTGCCTCAATAGCTAGTCAATAAAAACCTTTATGACACAAAAACCATTCTACAATGGTTACCACAATGCCATAATTAAAATAATATGAGAACATTTGTTATCATGGTCTTTTATCTTAGTGAAAGGCTTTTCTTTCCATCACTGCTATGCAACATGGGTTCCTTAGAGGAAACTAGTTTACACATCATCCTATAATGGTTACTTCTCCTATAACTAGTGCAAAGAATAAGATACCAACATTCTTGTACAACATATAGTTCCCTCTTGCAATTGAAACAATATAAATTTTACCTTTAATATAGTTTCTTCATTTTCCATATGATTAATTACCCCTTTCTTGGCTCAAATGGTAGAGAAGTAGATAAAATGTGATCTCGCATTTCTTCTTTATATCTATTCCTCCATTTTGAAGGTTTGTTTTCCTTTTCAGGCTTCTCTTTATCTTTTAAAGTAATGTCTTGCTCCTCTATGACTTTAATAGGTGTTCATTCTTTGGAGACAACTTACAACTATGATAAAAATTCAAAAAATAAATAATAAAACATTTTTTATATACTTGGATTGTTCTTGATTAATGTATCACATAAGATCACCCTTTAAACATCCTCAAAGATTTATATTATCATATCCAAAATCTAAATATTATTTTTTTTTCTTCCTCAACATTCCTTACCAAATTCTCTTCTATAATAAATCATTTATATTAATAACTTGAAATTTATAAACATACTAAAATTTTAAAAATATACTTTCAAAACTTACCAATAATTTTTTTAATTTTAATATTTCCAATAAAATGTATTCAAAAGTGTCATATTGCATAGTCATTTTTACAAAAGATAATCCACTTTCCTTTGTAAATTTCTCTCTTTTTCTTGACACTTTTTTAAAGATTTTAAATTGATTAGCCTTTGTATGGTTTATTCATTTCCTTTCTCACCCATGATGAAATTATCTAGCCTTTTGTTAATTTATATTCCAAACCTAAAAGCTACTATTATTAAATATCAAAGCTAGGTCTATAGAAAAATTCATATAGTTGTCTAGGAAAGCAACCCATAACTATCCTTCAAGGGAGATAACAATCTTAAAAACTCCTAACCGTCTTTCAAAGTCTTCCGTTCTCTGCTGCCTCATAAAAAATAGACCCAAAATCCATGTATTGATTGTCCTCAGAAAATGTGGAAAAGAGAAATTAATCATATGTTTAAAATCAAAATCCCACATTTAAGGTGAGAACGGAATGTCAGATTTCGTAGAATTGGTCAAAATTAGCCGCCTTCAATCACAGCCATACGAATACAAGTCTAAGCTAATTTTCCCACAATTTTCGATCTCAAAGAATTTAGATAAGACAAAGGTGATAATGTTAAAGAAAAAATAGAAATTAAAATAAGATTTTGAGATTAGAATCGGCCAGTTGAAGAGTGCAGTTGCACATTATTTCCTCACAGTTTCCGATCTCCTTAGACAAACTGGAAAAGAAAAGTTAAACCGACATTGAAGATAAGATAGTTTAAAACAAAAAGAAGTTAAAAATGACATTTCAAAGACAGAATATGGATAAGATACAATTGCACAGATTTTTTTGCAGATTTTTTTATTTTAATAGAATAAACTTTTCTATATAAAAAATATTATAGAGAGAGAACCAGTCAAATTTGGCAACTTATATCAATAATAATTAACCATCCATATTCAATGCTAATGCACCTTCCTCACACTTACTATGCTGTAGAATTGGAGTTTCAAGGGACCAGCAGAAACAAAAATGTTCAATCTCAGTCCAAGGCCAAGGGGAATGAAGAACTTCTACTTACTTTTTCTACAACAACTATCACTTCCAAGGTGGTGAATTATACCTTTTCAACAACATCTAAACTTCATTGCATCAAAACTTAGAAGAAGATGCAAGTCAAAATATAACATTTTGTCAATTGGAAATGACAATAATATCACTTCGACCCATCATCCAAACCACAAATCCAAAATTTTATTGTCAAATAAAAAATGAATATTGAAATGCAACAAAGAAACAAACTGCAATATGTTTTTGGGTGATGCAGATTGCCAATCCATGTAAAGGCTCTTGCATCAGATATACCAGGCAAGAAGTTTGTGAACTTAGCTCAAAAATTGGAGCTAAGTAGTGTGGCTACTCTTCCATGTTGCAAAAACTTGTAGCACACTTGGATTCTATGATAGGTACCCTATAAATTTTATTTTATATTTTTTATATTTTCGAGCACTTAGCTAGAACACTCGTTATATTCCTCTACCAAATTATCCATTCACTATCATATCCCTTTATGGAACTTCTTCAGCCATAAGTTGATTTCTCCTGGAAAATATACCTTCATCTCATCCTCTGTCTTGTGGGATTCAACCCACCAAAAATCATCATCTTCCATCAAATTTCATTTTCATCTTCCTCCTTTGTGGGAATCAGCTCACTACAATTTGGCCTCCTCCAAAAACATTCTTCCTCTTCAACCTCTCATCTTGCAAGAAAGAAATATCTTTACGCACTTCATACCTTAGACACTATGAGATATATGGAGTGTCTACAAAAACTTATACAACTAAACTTCACAACCTTCTAATGGTGCAAATATTCAAACACTTTCTTTGATGAGGATTAATGATCCAGAACCAATTGTATCACTCTAACACTTTGAAAACTAAACTTGTGGAGGACGAGATCACTTGAAACTTCAATCTAACATACTTTAGACATCCTTGAGTATGTCATCAAAATTGCTTGGCCAAATATTCACATGTAGTGGAATGTGGAGCATTCCAAAAAGCCTTCTAAACCACTTTGCATTGTGCTAACACAATCCAGTACTCTATCACTTCTAACTTTCTATTTGGAAGGATTATTGACATGAAATTTTTGATATAACACCTTCACATCTGAATGAACTTCTATTCTGAACTACAAGACTAAATATTGCTTTGCAAAAGGATGCAGACCAAAATATTGTCTCTTCCTTAGAATATATGTTGTGAAAGCCTTAGACTAAACTTTCGTAACTTTTCACTAAGTGTAGTACACCAAACTAACAAAATATCATTGTAGGAATCTTGAAAACATATTAAGAAATGTGTATCCACATCCAGATCATACTTAGACATATAACTGACACTAAGCCTTCCACATCAGTGCATTGTTGACCTGCACGATTAGATATCTTTGCACACTCACAATCTCAAAAGCATATACAATGTTAAGCACACTTTTGACATCAATTACAATCAAGCTTATCAAGCTATAACATATAGGAAAGGTCAAGGCTAGGGCATGTCTAAAATGCATTAATGGAGAGATTACTAAAGTGAGTTCCAAATAGAGTGTGAAATTGTAGTTTCACCTTAAGGGAATATGACTTACAATGCTACACTACCATCTACATTATAATCCATATTTTGAGATAGACGCCTACACTTCACCCTTGTATTTGTAAAACATGTTTTTTTTTACCTTTAATCCATGGAAATTCTCTCCTCAAATTTAGCTCCATAATTTCATTCATATTTTCTATTTTTTGTTAAGATTGATCTTGTAGACACTAAAAAATGTCTTGGTCTGCAAATGCCATTTTTCCTCATCAATCTCTCTTCTTCCCTGTATAATTAAATAATTTTAATTATTTGATTAATTCACTATCTTTATTCTTCTTTGATTAATTAAATAAATGAAATATTTATTTAATTACGTCGCCAACATCCTATTTCTTTCTATAATTAAGTAGTTATTTTAACTATTTTAACTATTCATTTAACTTCTTCTCTCCACTATTAAATAACTATTCTAATTTAATTATTTAATGTCTCTTATTCCATTTCCTCCACTTTTAATTAAATGGTCAAATAGTAATCTATTTAATTGAATGTCATTTTCCCTCTTTCTCGATGAATGAATAATTATTTTTTATTATTCATTCCTCTGCTTTCTCTCCCAACTTAAATAATATGATTTAATTTCCAAGATTCCTTTTTCCAATTAAAAATTATTATTTGATGCCTCCACTTTGCCCCCCACTCCCTCTTTTTAATTTCAGCCTTTGATTCCCTCTAGTCTTCTTTCAATCTTGGCTTTCTATCCTTCGCCGTCCCTAACCCCACTACTCTATGGTGCATGAAACCTCAACCATTGATCTTGACATCCTCTAGACTTTCAATCTTGTCTATCCGTTTGAGAAGCTTTTCTATAAAAGAGAGTTGTCTCCTTCATTTTTGCTTTACAAACACATTATTTGAAATTCTTTCTATCAATCACTGTCACTTGTAGGTACTTAGACACACCAAAAGCTAAGGGAAAACTTGCAACTTGAAAAAAATAGATGATAACAAAGGAAGATAATCAAGTTTAGCATGGGGAGTTTACTTTAAATTTTATTTCATTTGATTTCCTTATGTTATTTATACTTTCGTGTCTTGGATTTGGGATTCTTCACTTACATTTTAGGTAGAGTGGTTGCTACTTGATCTTTTCCTTCTTATTTCAAACTTTCCCCTTACTTACAGATCTTATACATAATTATTAGTTTTAATCTTATAATTCCATTGAATCCTTATAAAGACAATCCTCTCAATTTTGGTAATAATTCAAATTGAACTCATATTTAAATATTTATATTAGAAACATCACATGTAATTACTCATTGGGTTGAAACTCTCATCACTATAACCACTATGATATACCCTCCTAGTCAATGGTTTAAAACCCAAAACTACCTAGAATGATTGTTTTTACATTTATCAAGCTTCATCTTGTTATAGAAAATACATTAGAAAAAATAATTTGAACGACCAATAAAAGAGAACATCATTAATAAAAGAATTCAAAATTTTGCACTAATAAATGTGTGGTCATCATGACACAAATGAAGAGGTTTTTCAAATTAATCACTTTAAAATTTTGAAACTATCCACTTGAATTAATATTCATTCAATGGTAACTACATTAGGCTAAGAAAATCTATATTAGTAAAGGGGATAAATATAATAGCATGTGGACAATTTCAATTACCTTCTAGGGATATTTAGGGTACTAACCAATAATATGAGGTCACATATCTTGTGGTGGTCCCAAATACCTACATGGGAGAGGGAAAAAAATATTATCAACTAAATAAATAACACAAATCTAATAGAGATCCAAAAATGGAAATGGTTTGACGGATAAAATGGCTACTAGAACTCTACTATTTTTTTGGCGATCCAAGCAATTCCATAATGTAGCAAAGTTATAAATGAAAAATCTAGCAATAAGAAGATGGTTGGGTATAGTGATGTGACAAGATTGGTCAAAACCTTAGTGATATACCATAAACAATAATAGAGGAATTAGGGAACAATAAGTTTAAAACCATAAATATTGGGATCCCTCTCTCAATTATGGAAAGGAACCATAATGAATTTGGATGACCTACAATATAAATTTATTAATAAATTAAAAGATAGTGTAACCAAATTATTTGAATAAATTTTAAAAAGATTAAAAATTAAGAAATATCTATTAAAACTTTAAGCATCAATGTGTATATAAATAAATAAAAGAAAATCCAATACGAATTTAAATATAAAGAGTATCAACTTATGAGATCATATCATAATGACCACTAATTAGATTATAAATGAAAAAAGGACTAGGATCCTTTAATCAGGAAGAACTTGACTCCCATTCGTAAAATTAAAAGAAATAAAGGGAGGCCTCATTATAGTGAAAAAATTAAAATAAAGATATATATACATCCTTTTGACACCACAAATGACATGAAAATGAGAATGTGAATAATGCATTGAGACCCTTACGAAGATAACTATATACACAAGAATTCAATCAGAATGCAATGGCTCTACAAGTATCAATGAAACATAAGGAAAATATTAGGATCACAATCTAAAAGTGCACATAAAGGGGCCCCATTTCTAAAATAATCATATATTATAGTGGAAGTAAAAAGAAAATTCCTTAAATATAGCCAACATCTTTTGTTAATCCTTATCCATGTGATAATCTAAACACTCGTCTATTTTGTATAGTGGCATCTACACAATTATTTTTCATAGATAGTTCCTTGATAGCACTTTGAAATATTATAAATTATGGATGCTTGGGTTGTGCATACTAATCATTCATCTATAATTATAAGAAATTCATATCTACACTTTATCTTTTTATATAATTCGATAGGGTGAAGTGTTGCATTAAATCATTCATATAAAATCTACTTCATAGGGATATTAATAATTTTTCATATTAATATATGACATATACACAAGAAAACATATTTCATCAGTCATAAAGGGCTGATGCAAAAAGTTGGGTACACAAAAAACTCAAAAAGTGGAAGTGTTTTTGCTGTTTTTCAGAATTTTTCACACTTGGACTGAAAATTTGAGGCACTTACACAATGAATCTTATAAAAATTTAGTTATATAAAAGTTATCATTTTGAATCTAGTTTCCAAAAATGTAAATTATTCAAATACCCAGATTATAGAAATTAAATTTTGATAGGGATCTATAAAAGCCACTTTTTAAAAGTCCCTATTTTTTTACCATACCAAGCACGTGTACGGACACCACTTTTTGACCCAAATAAAAGTATTTTGTTAATTTATTTTGGGAAATGAGAGCTAACAACATGAATATTGATGTGGAATTTTTTTTGTAATTTTTTGTTGAATATTTGTTTTTTTATTGAATTTTTATTGGTCTTAATTATTGTTTTAAAAATCAACATGTACGGACAGCATAATTGGACCTAAACTAAACATTTTTTGAATCTTTTTTTTTCATTGTGTAGAGAATTTTCTGAAGTTTGATGCCATATAATTTTTTTAAAAAGAAACTTCACCAAAAAAAGTTATTAAAAAAAAAAAAGTCTGATATTTCAAGTTTAAGGACTAGTTTGCTTATAAATTAATTAAAAAATAGCAAACATAATCCACTATTAATAAAAATTATATATTTGGAAATTATACATCGTGTTATCTAATGGGTTTTAATTTTATAGATTGTTTTAGAAAAAGAGTCCATCAGCCATATTGCCAAAGTTGGACATTCTTCTTCAATCTGCCTTAGCTTTTTAGTTGCAGGTCAAAGGCTAAGGCTCGGATTTCCAAGCCTTCCCAAGCCTAAAACCAAGGTTGCATGTGGGTTGGGAATTCAATTTTTAAATAACACATACATGTTACTAAAACACATATGCATTATTTAAATGAAATGTGTACGCGTTTCATAATGTATACACATTATCTATTTACCTGTTTGGTAAAGGTAACACGTATGCATTACGTAACGTGTACGCATTCCTAGAACAGAATGTGTATGTGTATCATAACATGTACACATTTTTGATATAGCCATTTTTTTCCCTAATTTGGTAAATACTAATAAAACATGTTTTTTCTAGAACATTCCTCTTTTGCAGTACAGACCAAAAGCATCATTTTCTACGTTTTTTATTGAAAATTTGTCTTGTGTATGGCATATTCTATTCAAATTGTTGGAAGAGTCTAAGTGCAGGTTGGATTTTCTAAAGTGGAATCAAGTACAAAAACTTTTTGCAATAAGATTTGGAAAAAGATAATTTTTGGATGCATTCATGATGTTTTTGTACTTCAGAGTTTAAAGAAAAAAGGATCTTCATACTACATAGTTTTATTTGAATATTTGAAGGAGATAAAAATTTGAAAATAGGTTGTATTTAAAAATAATAATTGTCATCAAAGAGGGTTTGGTAACCATGGGTGATAAGCAAAGACAAAGGAAAAGATCTAGAAAGTTAATGACACCTGAAGAAATTCAAGCAAATAGAGATATGGAGGCAAAAGGAAAAAGGGATAGAAGAGAAAGGATTCATCAAATGAAAAAATTGCAAGCATCTTGTTCCAAGAATGTTGAAGAGGAAGCCATGAATGATTAAATGAATGTAGATAATGCAAATGTGGAGATGGTGAATATGGAAGAAAATGCAATTATGGAGACAAACCCAACAAAAAAATCATAAAATTGCCAGCCACAACACTATTATCATTAATGCTATGGTGGAAAAGATGGAAAAAAAAAAGGGATCACTGGTCGTGGACTTGGATGCAGATAGAGGTTGTAGCAGTGCTGTTGTTGAAGGGATTTCGACTCACACCAGGGCTAACATGAAAAGGAAGACCCCTACTTCTCCACATATGGTTCAAATCCTTAAGCAGGGATTACAGGATATGAGTGAAGTTGAAAAGGAAGCCGAGGAGCTGATGAACATCTTGGATTAGTGCTATTGTGGCTGTTTCTGGCTTTTTGGAGGTCCTTTCTTGGACCCTTTTGTCCCTTTTTTTGTTGTCATTTCCTTTTTGGGACACCTGTCTGTTTGTTCAGACTTTTTTTGCTCTATCTTTGTTTGTTTAAACTTTGTGGTTTTAGGTCCCTGCAAAACCTATTTTTTCCTTTTCAAAAACTATGCCTTCAACTTCAACTTTGAATGATATGGAAATAGTACCTATGCAAACAATTTTGGGTATGTCTTTAAATCCACCTCCCAATGATATGGAAAATGCACCTATTCATACAATCTATCTAGGTATGTTTTCAAACCAAAGTTTTGATAATATTGATATTGCTTGTTTAGAAGAAGCTGGATACACCATTGATGATATCAATAATTCTAGGGTTGAAACAATTCAAAAACAAAAAACTGATGAAATTATATCTTATGAGAATGAAATCCCTCATACTGATGAAAATGTGAATGAAATCCCTTTTACATTCGAAAATGAAAATGAAACCCCTTGTATGGATGAACCTGAAAATGTTTTTTTTACAATTGAAAGAGATGTGCTAGATAAACTTCGTGGTAAAGTTTCTTGGAGAAAAATTAGAACTTATGGAAATAGAATATATAAAAATAAATTTATAAAAAGAAATTAGAATTCCAATGTCAACTCATGGTGCAATTGATGATAATGTCAAAAATGAGAATAGTGATGAAAAAAAAGGTGTTTTTGTAAAACTAAAAAAGAAGATGATTCAGTAGAACAAGTCATATCTAGAGTTGCTAATGCTATTGATTTTATAGGTAAGAAAATTCAATCAAAAGATAAGAATGTGGCTCGTCGTGCAATAACAACTGTTCTAGTTCATAAAGTATCTTCAAATAAAAGAATGTTAAGTAAGATTAGTAAATGTATAAAAATAAATCCTAGAACTTTGATAAGAGTTGCTAAAAGAATAGAAAGTATTGAAAAGGATCCAATTAATCAATGTTGGAGTTTTAGTGGTAGACTCCCAAGATCAGACATGAAATTAACTAATGAAATTAAATATTTAATCAAATTTTTTTGGTATGATAATACAAGAGTATCACCTAACATTAGAGATTTCTTAAAATTAAGGGTGGGTTCCAAAATTCGTGAACCTCATCCAAAGCATCTCTTAGATATGACTCAAACTAAATTATATATAAAAAAAATAGATGCTTCAATCTTACCTTTGAATATTAATATAAGTCAAGGATCATTTGAAAATTGTAAACCTTGGTATGTTAGAATTAATAAGCAAAAAATTTCTTGTTGTTGTAAGATCCATGTACAATTTCACTATCATTATGATAAATTTTTTGATATATACGATGCACTTTGCATGCTAACCAAATTATGCAGGACATTTCTGGTATTAATATCCCACTTGAATGAATCAAAGATTTTATAGCAGGTTTGTTTTGTGAACCCTCTAATGGAAACTTATTTGATTTAAAAGAATTTATTTTTGGAGAATGTGATAGATGTGGTAACTTTTCATTATTAGGAGAATGTATGCATGAAATCAGTTTAGATGAATTTGGACAACAATTAGTGGATGTAAAAAAATTTAAAAATGTTGAGTATTCTTTAAAAGATGGAAAAACTGGAAAATGTTGTGAGCTAATTGTGGAAAATTTTAGTGTGCATGCATATATTAATGAATTTAAAGATAAGATTGTACCTAAACATGTTCAACAATATTAGTATGCTCATTGGCTTGATAATCAATTTCGTTTATACATGTAAAAACACATTCCCAATTGGAACTACATTGTCAGTTGTTGATTTTGCTTAAAATTATACTCTTGCTCCATAAGAAGAAATTCAATCATAGTATTATAATTAAGTGCAAGTAGCTATATTTGTTCACATTGTTTATAGACATGCAGATGATAGTACAAAAGACAATAGAATTTTTTTGAGAGACTGCCATTTTTATGTAAGTGATAATCAATTATATTCATCTGAGTTTGTTCAATATTTTTTTGATATATTTTATAAAAAATTAAAAAATAGAAGTATTCAAATGATAGAACATCTCATATGGTCGGATAATTATATGGGTCAATTCAAAAATGCTAAAATGTTTTATTAGTTTTGTAGACTTCATAAAGAAAATAATATCTAGCACATATGGAGTTTTTTTGAAGTTGGTCATGGTAAGGGAGAACACGATGGAGTAGGTGCATGTGTGAAAAGAGCTCTTGCTAGAGAGTGGTTGCGCCCATAAAAGGATATGAAAAATCACGGTAAAACCTTTCCTGGGAATTGGACATTCTGACAAGTGACTAACATCTCTCTATGGACGTATTTACTTGTCAAACCAGGGGACATATACTTTAAATGGCGCAGCAAAATATATGCACTAAGAACTAGTTTTTATCAAATCTTAGCAGAAATAAATATTGGAAAGGAATTCTATCTACTCTATAGGAAGGTAATGCAAAGTTTTTTAACCCAACTATGATTTAATTAAAACAAAAACCATAATAGCTATGACTGGAGCACAAACTATGAACTGGCCTTATGCTGCAGGAACAGGCACAGGGATGGATTCTCTATGCTGCAGGAGCAGTACAAGACTGAGTTTGTATGAAAAATTCAAAGATGAAAGCTAACTAATGATCAACAGAAAAGAACAACTAACTAACTAGCTATAGATACTTACTAAGTGGGCCCCCTTAGCAAGCATCTACAGATTACACAGGTGCTAAACTCAGAACTTCATCAAACTTTATTCATGAAAACAAAATGGTATACATTGCTTTGTTGATATGGAAACTAACAACAAACTCTGTCTCTTATCAAATAGATTCTGCTTTTCATTATCATACTGATTCTTACATGATATCTGCTATCACTATACTTCTATCTTACTCTAACTATCATCTCCCCTCTCACTCGCGCAAGAGGAGTACTTTATTTAAAATTAGGAGAGCAACTAACTAACTAACCCTATCAAAGAAAGATGTGGAAGTAAAGTGTATCCCAGAATCAAGGAACAAACTTTATGGATGAATTTATGCGTTCAACCTGATCGAGAGAGAATCTAGCGCTCCACTCTTTCCAGATTGACTATCATTAAAAATCTTTCCCAGTGGTTTCGGCCAAAGAGTCTTTATCAGAGCTTCCTCGAAGTCGTGCAAGAAATGGACTTTATTGCAAGGCCGAGATCGGTTGCGCTCGACTCGATCATTCTTCAACAACCTGTGAAACAAAAGGTAACAGATGCGAAAGAAAAGGTGTATGGCACATACACAATATCCATTCATTAATCACACATTTAAATCTATTTCATCATTCAAAAATTATATGCAATATACCAGTCATTTAGGGAGTCAACGGGTCAATAAATGTAATCAAGTCAACACAATAAGCTGCAGGAATATGAAAGTATTTTGCTACAGGATATCCCCATAAAAGGTTTTAATAGAGTTTAAACAGCCACAAAATAACAAAAGTAGAGATATTAAGAGTCCATCATAATATCCAAACTATGAACATTTTTTTAAGCTCATCATGCTACCCCCTACTTAGCCCAATGCTAGTCCTCCAGCATTAGCTTTCCTGGTGGTTTCTCTGAAGTCAGTGGTTGCTTCATGACTCTGAAATGGATTTCCAAACCTGTAATAAAATCCTCTGAAATCTTGGCACCTTTCATACCTTCGGTCTTCTAAATCATCATTAAGATTTGTAGCCTGGTGAGGATAAAGGGGCCACATTAGCACAGGAGGTCTGAATGTTAATGGAAACCACAGTTCAAATCTCGTTTGAAGTCCCAATTGTATGTATCTGCTTGATCTTTTAAGAGCTGCTGTGAAATTTAGGGGACTGTGAGGTTCGGATCTTCTTAATCCAACAGTTAATCTTTCCCATCTTTTCTCACTTCTAGTATATGCTAGTCTCCAAAACGAATATTGTTGTGCCTGAAATTAATCATATACCTATTTCCTGATATCAAATATTTTCTCTCTGGCCGTAACATTATTAATGCCATATGTCAGAGCAAACCAATCTCTCAGCATTACATGGGGGTTTGAACTTTGAGAGCGTAATGGAACAGGCTCAGTTTTCTTAGCTTCCTCATATGTTTCTCACTGCCTTCCATAATTCACTTCATTTTCTGCCCATGACATAAATGCTCTCAAATGAATATCACCAATATACAGAAGAGGATTCCATTCTGTTTCAAATGGAATTAAAAGTCATGTAAATAGAATTCACATAGAGAATTTCTTAACCAATTAGGGGCTGCCTGGTATGCTTCGTAAAATTCTTTGGCAGTGTGAAGTATAGGATCTTGGTTTCTGGAAATTCTCATCAATTGGAACCATAAAAACTGTTCTTTAAGACACAGTGCATAAACTCTAGGTGGTGGTCTGCATTCCATAATCTGACTAGTTACTTTTAATATTTCATTCATTTTTTCTTTCAACTCAACAATTTCCTATTTCTAACTTTCAATTTCCTTTTTCAATTTCCTCCTTTCTACTTCCCATAGACTTTTCTGCATGTCAATCTGGGCTATGTGTTGGAAAGTCAGGGTTTGCAATGTAACTAGTTTCCAATTAGCTTTAACATATTCCAGAAACACAATTAAAAATGTCTTCTTATAAACAACAATGGCTTTGCAAGTCGCAGGGTTAAATGTAACTTCAGTAGGCACATTCAATTGTTCAATCTATTCTTGCTCTTGCTGCAAAATGAATTATAGTTGTTGTGGTGGAGAAGACTGTGCTTCCTCTGAAAACTGCATAGCAGCGGTAGCCAAGTCGTCAAGATTTGGTAACACTTGCTCATTATGCCCCATTTCTTTTGTCTCAACTTGTTCCTCTTTAGGAACGAATGAACTCTGAGCAGCATTCTCAGGCACATTCTGAGAAACATTAAATTCGGACTCAACAGACCCTTCTAAAATTACAATAACCTCTGGTTGAAGTGAAGCAGGGGAGGTCTTAGATTGTTTCCTTTTGGAAACTCTTCTTGGCACTAATGCGGCTGCAAGAGGCATTCTAGTAGCCTTCCTCTTTCTTGTCTGATCAGAGGGCTCTGCCCTACCAAAGGATGATGGTGAACTGGTGATAGCAACAGGTGTTGTTGTAGGAGAGATGGTTGTAGGGGATGATGCTGTAGGAGAAGGACATTGCCTTTTTTGAGAATGAGGGTCAGACTCTGGGGTTTGTTCTGCCCCAGATGACTCACCTGCCTTTGTTTTTCCCTTCTCTCTCCTAGTGGAAAACCTACTTTGTATCCGAATAGAGGATTCTGGTGGGGGAGCTACAGGACCAAGTGCTACATGAGTAGATGACCCTTGCCCTGTTCTACTGGTGGACACAATTTCTTTCTTCTTTTTCTGAGGCTGTGGGCTAAGTACCCTAGGGTGTTGTGGAATTTGCAAGCTCTTTTTGGCAACGAATTGTTGCCAGGAAAGAGGTGAGACATCTCTTAAAGAGCACTCAATCAGTAATTTAATAAGGCCATGGTGAGTAACAGAATTATCTTTCCCCTGTTGGGTTCCATGGGCACTTTGTTCTAGAAATTTTAACAGAAAATTAGGAACATTTACAACTAACCCATGTCTCATATGGCTTAATAATTTGAAATGATGAGAATGCAGGTAGGACAAACGGCCTTCACAGGTCAAATACCTGATTATGTAAGTAGCATATTCTGAATAAGGAGGAGGCAACGATAGCCGCTTGCATCCCTGCTTGGAGACTTCCAAAGGTCCATCAGTGGGCATTGAAAATTCAGCCCTCGCAGCGGTAGCATCTGAAGAAAAAATTTCTCCAATGGCTGGAAGCCTGGTTACTTCAACAATTCTATCTTCAGTTGCAGCAACCGTTAGACCCCATACAGTAGCTTCCCCTTCAGAAAGGGTTCTCAAAAATTCTCCAGCAGCCTCCTCATCAAAAGCATTTAAACTCAAGAAATAATTCAACCATCCACAGAGGCTAAATGCGTGGACTGTTTGAGGATTTTGCAATAATAATTCATGAGCTACATGCTCATGTCACACCAGCTGACCACCCATGTTTACAATTTTCCCCTAGCTAAACTCAATTCCTTGTTGAAAATTCAAATTCTCTATTTCCCTTTCTACTCTAGTTTTTTTTCTGTCGTGCCGTTACATTTCCTTCTTTTCCAAAAATGAGTTTTTTGAACAAGCAGTCTTAATCGTAATTTACAAGAAAAACATGCAATAAAGAAGGACATGCGATCACATTTGGAAAGTACCATAAAAGTATTAAAAAAAGGTTATTTATGCAATTATGGCAACGGCGAAAAGATAGGTTTTAAAAGGTGGATTACCCCGCCCCTTACTTAGAGTATGACATGTGTCCTCACATGTACTAAAGAATAGGCAGAGATCGAGTAATAATGACTAGTACTATCATAGCAGTAAATGAATAGAATAAAATAAATCAAATATGTGATAACAAAAGATATGGCGTACCTTTGATAATTGCACGTATGTGTGAAGAAAGATGATGGCATCTGCATGAATTGACAGTTGGGAATAATATCTTAATTAAGGGTGATGTGGATGGATGAAGTGGATGGGTGACGTGGGCAGACGATATGAACGGATGGAATGGATGGATGAAAGATAAAGAAGTGAGATGGGGGTGATAAATGAAAATAGAGAAAAAGGGGTTTCCTTTTAAAAAGAAAACTTTTATTATGAGCATGCTTTTCCAAAATTACAATGAAGCTGCAGGAGAAAGGCTAAAGCCTTCGGCTGTAGGAAGAGTAGTGGGAGGAACTTGAACGAACTGATGCATGAATTCTTCCTTTAAGACTGGTTTATGGTATAGCCAGAGTCGATGGCCATTAACTAGCAATTTGAAACAGACTGGATCAATTGTCACCAGCTGTACAGCTCCATTATTGAACACATTTTGAACTTCATATGGGCCAAGCCAGTGTGTTGTGAGCTTACGTTGGTTTTCTTGATATCTGGAATCATATAACAGAGCCCAATCTTTAGCAGAAAATTTCCTGGTTTTGAAGTGTTAATCATGCCATTTCTTCCTTTGCTGTTGGATTGCTTATGTATGCTGCAGGGCGGCTTTTCTCATTTCATCTAAAGTATTTAGCTGTAGGAGATGGTCCTTTTGTGCTTGAGATATTTCCATATTGAGTTCAAGAGTTGTCCTCAAAGTTTTGTGCTCAAATTCAATTGGCAACATAGTTGTTTTCCCATAAAGGAACTCAAAAGGTGTAAACCCAGTTGTTGTCTTCCATGTAGTTTTGTAGGCCCAAACTGCTTCAGGAAGTCTATTGCTCCAATCTTTTTTATGGATCCGCACTATTTTTGTGAGGAACGCCTTAATTTCTCTGTTTGTTACCTCCGCCTGGCAATTGGCTTGAGGATGATAGGGGCTGGACTTCCTATGTTTGATTTTATAGTCATTCATTAGGGCAGTGATCAGATTCAATGTGAATTGAGCTCCCTGATCAGTTACGAGTTCTCTGGGAACTCCAAATCTAGTGAAAATTTATTCATACAGAAACTCAACAACTTTGTTATCCCGAGCATAAGTCATAGCTTTTACCTTGACCCATTTTGTTACATAGTCCGTGCAAACTAGAATATATGACTTTCCATTTGATGGTGGATCAATTGGTCCCACAAAATCCATCCCCCATTTATCAAAAGGGGTGACTATGACCTACGGATATAGTGGCATTTCATCTGACTTAGTTGGTCTTCCCATACGCTAGCATCTATCACATTTCTTTGTATAGGCCACATCATCCTTGTGTAATGTTGGCCAATAGTACCATGTTGTAAGAATCTTCATTGATGTTCTTTTCACTGCAAAATGTCCCCCACATGGTTCATCATGGCAAGCATGCAAGATATCATAAGTCTCATCTTCTCTTACACATATTCGCATTACTTGATCAGGTCCAATATAAAACAGACAATTTGCAATCCATGAAAAATTATAACTTTTCTCTATTAACAACTTCTTTTCTTTTGGGGAAAAGTGAGCTAGTATTTTGTTCGCTGCTAGATAATTGGCAATGTCTGCATACCATGGAGTATGTGCAACAATGGAGAACAATTGTTTATCTGAGAACCTATCATCAATGACCTCATGTTCAACAAGTGCAGTTGATTGAAGTCTTGATAAAAATTCAGCTACAACATTAGCTCTTCCTGGTTTGTCAATGATTGTAATGTAAAATTCTTGTAACAACAGGAGCCATCGTGCCAATCTACCAGAAATGGCAGGTTTGTTCATCAGATACTTGATTGCTGCATGGTCAGTATGGATGAATATCTGATAACTTGTGACATAATGCCTAAATTTATTTAAAGCATACATTACTGCAAACAATTCTTTTTCTGTAACAACATAATTGAGCTCAGGACCTTCAAGGTTTTTGCTGATAAAGTAAATAGCATGCTCAATTGAATTTTCTTTTTCACTTAAAACTGCTCCTATACCAAAATCAGATGCATCGGCATGTATGTGAAAAGACAAATTCCATTTGGGACCTTGAAGAACAGGGGCTTTAGTAAGCAAGTCCTTTAGTTGCAGGAAAGATTTTTCACAGGCTTCTGTCCACTCGAATTGAGAATCCTTTGTTAACAGGGCATAAAGTGGGCTGGCATTTTTACTAAAAATTTTTATAAACCTTCTATAATACCCTGCATGGCCAAGGAAACTTCTAACATCTTTTTGTTTTGCAGGAGTTTGTAAATTCTGAATTACTTCAATTTTAGCAGGATCAACCTGAATTCCATTATTTGAAACATGATGACCTAGAACAATACCTTCTTCCATCATTAGAAAACACTTTTCACTGTTTAGAGACAAATTTTTCTTTCTACACCTTTTCAATACCTTTTTCTAAATTCACCAGTGCTTCTTCAAATGTGACTCCATAGGTAGTGAAATCATCCATATAAATCTACATACAGTCATGAGATATATCAGTAAAGATACTAATTACTGCTCTCTAGAATGTTGCTGGTGCATTGCATAGACCAAAAGGTAAGACTGAATAAGTAAATCTTCCCTATGGACAGGTAAAAGTGGTCTTATCTTGATCTTCAGGGGAAATTTTTCTCTGATTGTACCCACTGTAACCATCCAAAAAGGAAAAATATCTTTTGCCAGATAGTGAGTATAATACCTGGTCTACAAAAGGTAATGGAAAATGATCTTTTTTAGTGGCATTGTTCAACTCTCTGTAATCTACACACACTCTCCATTTTCCACCTTTCTTGGGGACAATGACTAATGGAGAAACCCATTGACTGTCAAAGATTGGATAAATAAAACCAGCATCAAACAACTTTTGAAGCTCACTTTTAACTATTTCTCTAAGTGTTGGATTTACTCTTCTTTGAGGTTTCCTAACTAGTAAACAATCTTCTTTGATATAGATCTTGTGAGTACAAACTCGAGGATCTATCCCTTGCATGTCCCCATATTCCCATGCAAAAGTTTTATGCTGATCTTGTAGCATTTTTAATAAGTCATCCTCTTGAGATTGTGACAACTTGCTATTGACATTCAAACAATGATCTGGAGACAATTATATATGTTTAGTGAGATTACTCATATAATCTACAGGTAATGTTTGTACCTCTTATGGAAACAAGTTATGAAAAATTGTAGGAAGTTTAGGTAGTGAACTCTCAGAATTTGGTTGCTGCAAGAAACATTGGAGATGATTGCCATTTGGATCAGATGAACTACCCGTATCAGAGTTGTACTATAGAATTTGAAAAAGTAAAGCATCCTCACTCTGAAGTTGTGAGAATGGATCATTTTGAAGCATCATTAATTGAGCCAAAGAATTGGCTTCTTCAGTTTTTTCCCCCACATCTGGCCAAACAAGTTGGGACAAATCTGGTTGAGATCTAGCAGGCAGATACAAGGCCAATTTCTTTGTGGACTATCCATCAGAAATGGTCATATCTCTAGAATGACATCCTATAAAAGCATCAACAGTTGCTAACCATGGTCTACCAAGGATAACTGGATACCCTCCTAAAGTTGCCTTAACTGATAATATTATGAAATCAGCAGGATACTCCCATGATTCAAGAGTGACAATTACATCTTCCACCATCCCATCAAGTTTAACTGTGGAGCTATCTGCAAGCTGTAGAAATGTGGGTGTAGACCTAATGTTTGAAATATTCAAGGAGTCCATAGTGTGCTTTGTCATGACATTAATGGTAGCACCTAAATCAATCAAAACATTTTTTACAACTTGGCCATTTATATGTATCTGCACTACAGGACTTCCAGGGTCAATATACTTTGGGATGACTATATTTCCCAACATTAGATCAGCCAATTTTCCTAAGACATGAATTTTTTGAGGATTATTTTTCTTTTGTCCAGTCTTTTTTAAACAAGCCTCTTTAATAGCTTTTCCAAAAATGGGAACATCTTTAATAGCCTGAAATAAAGGGATTTGAATCTGTACATTCTTGAGCTGATCCAAAATGTCAAAAGTGGGTTCTTCCATGGATTTAAATGTAGTACTTTGCAACCTCTGAGGAAAAGGTGGATTGTCTTAACTTTGCAAAGCAGACTCCTTAGAAATCATGTCAGGTATAGGCATATGCTTAGTAGGAACAGCAGGTGCAGTAGATTCTTCAAGGGGAGAATCTAGTATTTCAGTAATCAGAGGTAGTTTTGGAGCAGGTAAAGTAGTTCCAGACCTCAAATGGATTTCATTAACGTTTAAGGCATAAGCTTGATATTGGTTTGCTTCGGCAAGATACGCAGGTTGCTATGGCTGTTGCTGTTGCT
Organism: Sequoia sempervirens; assembly: GCA_007258455.2. Taxonomy (NCBI): domain Eukaryota; kingdom Viridiplantae; phylum Streptophyta; class Pinopsida; order Cupressales; family Cupressaceae; genus Sequoia; species Sequoia sempervirens. Next base: position 947,579,050 of record VDFB02281492.1, read on the forward strand.
TCTTATTGGGATTTGGCAATGGCTGGGTAGGCATAAGCGTTTGTTTTGGAAGTCCAGTATTTGTGGCAATTGCTGCAGGAGGCGGCATGAGGGCCTGTGGTTGTGGCTGTGGAAGCTGTAGGAATCTAGGGGACTGGTTTTGCCATTGCTGAGGGCCTCTCCATTGAGGATTTTGCTGCCAATTTCCTGAAGGTGGGGTCCATTGCCCTAGTGGATGCTGCCAACCTCCTTGAGGAGATTGCCATTGTGGGTTCTGATAATTAGGCCAACTTGGTTGAGGTGGATTCCAGAGTGGTGGTGGTCCATATGCATGTTGCCATTGGTTATTATAGCCAAAATAAGGATTACCAAAAGTTAAAGGATCTTGAGGCATACCTTGTTTTTGGGCCCATGGTCTACTTTGTGCAATAAAGAACACTTGATCATCACCTTCTACTGGCTTGAAGTCAGTAGGTAGTTTCCTAGCTTCCAAATTAGCCACCATCTTGCATCTGCAGTCACGCTTCTTCTGTCTGCAGTATGGACAGAACTCATCCAAAATTACCTCAACTTCCTCATGTTTCTTCCAAGCTTGCATAGTGTCCAGTTGTGTAGCCATATTATTAATGATGTCTTGCTTGAAATTAGATAGCAAATTTGTTATCTCCATCCGGGAAACTCCACCTGAAGAAGATTTCCCCATTGTAGCATGATGACCTCGACCTTTTTTAACTATTGCTCGAGAGTAGTTAAGACATATTTTCTTTATATCATCCCAAGGCAGTTGGGTTATATCACCTCCTCCCATCAGGTCCAGGGCATCTATACAGGCGTCACTGATTCCCCTTAAAAAGAGTAGTTTATGAGAGTCCTCGTTAAGAGTATGGTTTGAGTTCCTTTTTAGTGAAAACAAAAACCTGGAAATATAATCTTCCAGACTTTCATCCTCCTTCTGCTGAATTCGGAATATGTCATCACCTTTGCTGGCACTCTTACAATATTCCTTATACTTTTCAAGGAATTTCATCTGCATGGCTGCCCAACTATCTACAATGCCTCTTCCTAGACTCATGAACCATCTGAGAGCTCCTTCCTTCAAGGTGGAAGGAAATAACTTCAGTTTACGAGCGTCTGTGTTGTAGTCATAACTACGACAGAGGACATCAAATTCAAACAGAAAAGTTTTTGGGTCCTCCGTAACCAGGCCATTAAACTTTGGAAGCAAGGAAGAGGGAATGTTTTTAAGATTGTCAGTATCTCGTTGGGGAACAATGGGAAACTCAAATGCTAGAGGTGGATTATTAGGTGGATTATTTGCCATGTTTGGTTGCTGGAATAACAGAGTGAATGGATTTTCCTCAGGTTCGTTGTCAGCTAGGTCAAATGGTAGTTCAATAAACAGGTTTTCATGGAGGAACCTTCCCAGTGCGTCTCTTCTTCTTCTATGCATGTAATACGGTGAGTAGTGACTTGAAATATTTTGAAATTTTTTGACTAACAAACTAAACTAATGCTAAAAATGACTTCTGACAAATTCCTAGCTGGACGCCATCCCCGGCAATGGCACCAAAAATGGTCGCGCCCATAAAAGGATATGAAAAATCACGGTAAAACCTTTCCTGGGAATTGGACATTCCGACAGGTGGCTAACATCTCTCTATGGACGTTCATTTACTTGTCAAACTAGGGGACGTATACTTTAAATGGCACGGCAAAATATATGCACTAAGAACTAGTTTTGGTCAAATCTTAGTAGAAATAAATACTGGAAAGGAATTCTATCTACTCTACAGGAAGGTAATGCAAAATTCTTTAACCCAACTATGATTTAATTAAAACAGAAACCATAACAGCTACGACTGGAGCACAAACTATGAACTGGCCTTATGCTGCAGGAACAACCACATGGATGGATTCTCTATGCTGCAGGAGCAGTACAAGACTGAGTTTGTATGAAAACTTCGAAGATGAAAGCTAACTAATGGTCAATAGAAAAGAACAACTAACTAACTAGCTATAGATACTTACTAAGTGGGCCCCCTTAGCAAGCATCTACTGATTACACAGGTGCTAAACTTAGAACTTCATCAAACTTTATTCATGAAAACAGAATGGTATACATTGCTTTGTTGATATAGAAACTAACAACAAACTCTGTCTCTTGTCAAATAGATTCTGCTTTTCATTATCATACTGATTCTTACATGATATCTGCTATCACTATACTTCTATCTTACTCTAACTATCATCTCCCCTCTCACTCGCGCAAGAGGAGTACTTTATTTAAAATCAAGAGAGCAACTAACTAACTAAACCTATCAAAGAAATACGTGGAAGTAAAGTGTATCCCAGAATCAAGGAACAAACTTCATGGATGAATTTATGCGTTCAACCCTATTCAGAGAGAATCTAGCACTCCACTCTTTCCAGATTGACTGTCATTAAAAATCTTTCCCAACGGTTTCGGTCAAATAGTCTTTACCGGAGCTTCCTCGAAGTCGTGTAGGAAATGGACTTTACTGCAAGGCCGAGATCGGCTGTACTTGACTCAATCATTCTTCAACAACCTACGAAACAAAAGGTAACAGATGCAAAAGAAAAGGCGTATGGCACATACACAATATCTGTTCATTAATCACACATTTAAGTCTATTTCATCATTCAAAAACTATATGCAATATACCAGTCATTTAGGGAGTCAACAGGGCAATAAATGTAATCAAGTCAACACAATAAGCTGCAGGAATATGAAAGTATTTTGCTACAAGATATCCCCATAAAAGGTTTTAACAGAGTTTAAACAACCACAAAATAACAAAAGTAGAGATATTAAGAGTCCATCATAATATCCAAACTATGAACATTTTTTTAAGCTCATCAGAGAGAAAATAAAATTTGAGGATGCTGCAAAATTTAGAGATGCACGTGCAATTGTAGATTGGTGCAAAAGAAAATTATCTACAAGAAAAAGTGAGAGCTCAATAATTTGATGCTTCTTTTGGTTAGTTGAAGAAAATGATATTTTTTCTCGACAAGATTGTGAAACAATTAATGGATCTGCAAAATGGCATTTGTTTAAGAGTTCGAATGAAAACACATGGACAATATGGATAAGTGAGTTGGCATGATTTTGTTAATTTTGTATTGCAGGTGATTGGGAGGCATGTGAAAATACAGAATGGGTCGAACAATGGCAACACAGAGCCTTAACGCCTACATCGACACATGTTTAACATGGAATGACAATTGAAGATAATCAAGTGTTTGCATTAGATGATTATGACTATGTTTTGGATCTTGTACAAGACGATACATTATTTATTGAGCTGAATTTTATATGTATTCATGTTTAATATATGTGAATTAAATACAAGTCACTCTTTATTGAATATTTTATTTGTTTTTGTAGGACATGTGTATGTTGTTGTTGCACCTAAGGGGAATAAAGAGGAGATGGAGTATTGGTTGGCTAGATGTGTTGAGAGAAAACATAAGTTGGTACATCCTAGAGTGGATGATGACAACTTTGAGTATCCAACTGGCTCAATGGTTGTTGTTGGCAATTGGCTTCAAAAATATTTGATGAGAAAGAATGGCTTGTTTGCATTTGAAGATTATGAAAGACACAAGAAGATTATACATTATTCACATTTGATTTTGGCAACTGATATAAAACTAGTTAGATATCAAGGGAGACCTGCTAATAATTTTGTATGGACATTTTCAATGGATGATCATGAGACAATCATAGATGCATTACAAAAAAGAGAGGATGCAGATGGCACAACAAAGTAAATAAATATTGGTTAGTATATAGTTATATAAATATTTAATTGATATATATATTTGTCTTTAATAGTCATTTCCTAATTAAAGTTTTATATCATTTTTTGTTTCAGGTCTCCCGAAATTAGATGCTTTACAAAAAAGAGAGGAGATACATATGTTACAATGAAATTTGAATCTAGAGACAGGTAACTATATATAGTTCTAGATACATTTAATTGATAGTATAAATATAAAACTAAATTTAATTCATTGTCATTTTATAAAAAGTTTATAAGTGATTTCATATCCCCTTAAGCCATTCTCTTAAAACCCCTTAAGCCATCCTCTTATGTACCATTAATCCATTCTCTTGCATCCCCTTAAGTCTCTCTATTAATTCCCCTTAAGCCATTCTATTTGTACACCTTAATCCATATCCTTGTATATCTACCCTTAATCCATCCACTTGTATCCCCTTAAGTCACTCTCTCAACACCCCTTAAGCTATCGTCTTAGGACCCCTTAATCCATATCCTTGTATATCTACCATTAATCCATCTACTTCCATCCCCTTAAGTCACTCTCTCAACACCCCTTAAGCTATCCTCTTAGGACCCCTTAATCCATATCCTTGTATATCTACCCTTAATCTATCCACTTCCATCCCCTTAAGTCACTCTCTCAACACCCCTTAATCCATTCTATTAGGACCCCTTAATCCATCTACATGATCCCCTTAAGTCACTCTCTCAACACCCCTTAAGTGATCCTCTTAGGACCCCTTAATCCATATGCTCGTATATCTACCCTTAATCCATCCACCTACATCTCCTTAACTCACTCTCTCAAAACCCCTTAAGTGATCCTCTTAGGATCCCTTAATTCATATCCTCGTATATCTACCCTTAATCGATCCACCTGCATTCCCTTGAGTCACTCTCTCAACACCCCTTAAGCTATCCTCTTAGGACCCCTTGATCCATATCTTCGTATGTCTACCCTTAATTCATCCACTTGCATCCCCTTAAGTCACTCTCTCAACACCCCTTAAGCTATCCTCTTAGGACCCCTCAATCCATATCCTCGTATATCTTCCCTTAATCCATCCACTTGCATCCCCTTAAGTCACTCTCTCAGCACCCTTAAGCTATCCTCTTATGACCCCTTAATCCATATCCTTGTATATCTACCCTTAATCCATCCACTTGCATCCCCTTAAGTGTCATGTCCCCAAATTTGTGCCTTCTAGTCAATAGAAGCATAATCTAAAAATTATTAATTTAATTGGCATTATAATTATAAATATTAAAAACAATATTATAATTATAAACAATGCTATAATTATCAATATAATAATAATATCATTATCATGAATATTAGATACGATATTATTGTAAACATTCTAGATATTGAACTAATAATAATATTACATTATTATGGTATTATGAAGAATGAAAATATATATATCATAAAAAAACTTGTAATTATTAAATAAAAATATTAATACAAAATAAATGTAAGGTATATAAAGAATAACTAATATTGAATAAATAAATGAATAATATTTAATCATAATAGCTAGCAATTAATATTGTTAGCAAAAGATGCTTCTCTTTGAAAGTCGTCTCTCTTTATTGGAGAGGTAAAAGGATTTAAAAAGAGGAAAGTCGAGAGTCTAACGGGCAGTTTGTATTGTGATTTCATCATCAAATGGAGGAGAAGAAGAAAATCTTCACCTATCGGCTGGAGGATGAAGTCAGGAATAAATCAAGACAGCGATACAAAAGACAACATTTCAAATCATGATTAGTATTAAGGAAGAAGTAAGAAAAAGACAGCGAATAGAAAGGAGAAATAGTTACGAATAGAAAGAACACAACAATGGTTGCATACACGCGGGTTAAGGATAGATGTTAAGAGACTGCAAAGTCTGACAGGGAGATATCCAGATCAGCGAACCATCCAAGAAGACGTTTCAGTTCCTGCATTATGAGATACATAATACTCATCTCCTCATTTGCGCCAGGTGAGGAGAGAGAGATACGGTGGCAAAGGCAGAAAGGTAAGTCACTGCAGACCATATGTGATAGATATATGTTTAATATGTATAAAGTAATGGTGAGAGTCTGTCATATAAGTTTAATATATATATAAAATATAAATATATTAAATGTTTCTGTATATATAATTCATATGCCGATAAAGATATTTTAATAAATATTACTATATACAAGGTCATAATTACATATGTATATAGAGGGTAAGAATAGGGGATTTAGATGTGTTTATTATCGAATATATTATTAATGAGGAAGTTTTTAATATATTATGATTCATGAATATATTTAAATATATTATGTTTTGAGAAGTTGAAGGGCATGTTAATAGTTGTTAGATGTGTATTGAAGTATATATATATATATATATATATAGTGATTCATATATATACACCATAGGTGATTGGTGAATATAATGTATACATAAATAGATATTATTTACGATTGCCCAATAATGATGCTTGCAGCAATTATTGAACCTTATGAATAATGACTCAATTATTCACTAGGATGTTAAATGGTATAATAGAATTCCATCTATGGGATCTCGATAGATGTCTAATATCTAACGTACTCATAAAATATATTATAGAGGAACCATTCAGAATGAGTAATAGGGAGGAAATGAATAATCCTTGGATAAGAATGGAATAATTATATCATCTTCAATCTAATGTTATTACTGAAATTTATTGATCTCTAACATGTCTTATATCTCTCGAGGAACGCTTTGAATGCAAGATTTAAGTTTAAGCACGTTCCCTTGAAAAGGGACATTACATTAAGTCTCTCTAGGGTTCATGAGATGCTTAGAATAACAAATTTATATTTTTTAATGGTTTAGGGTTCATCTCCTATTCTCTAGGTCATATGGTTTAGGGTTTAGGGTTTCTAGGGTTCATGAGATACTTAGAATAACAAATCTATATGGGTTTTAAGGGTTTAGGGTTCATCTCCTAGGATTTAGGTCATATGGTTTAGGGTTTAGGGTTTAAAGTCATTCTCTCAACTCTCCTTAATCCATAACCTTGCATCCCTTAAGTCACTCTCATAATTCCCATTAAGCCATCCTCTTAGGGCCTGTTAAGCCATATCATAAGGTTCATGACATGCATCCCCTTAATTCTCTCTAGGGTTCATGAGATGCGTAGAATACCAAATCTATATAGGTTAATGGTTTAGGGTTTAGGGTTTCTAGGTTTCATGAGATGCTTAGAATAACAAATCTATATGGGTTTTAAGGGTTTAGGGTTCATCTTCTAGGATTTAGGTCATATGGTTTAGGGTTTAGGGTTTAGGTTTTAAATTCATTCTCTCAACTCTCCTTAATCCACAATATTGCATCCCTTAAGTCACTCTCATAATTCCCCTTAATCCATCCTCTTAGGGATTTTTAAGCGATATTGTAAGGTTCATGACATGCATCCCCTTAATCCACTATCTTACATCCCTTTAAGTCATTCTATCAACTCCCCTTAATCCACCCTCTTACATCCCTTCAATTAATTCTATCAACTCTCCTTAATCCACCCTCTTGCATCCCCTTAATCCACTCTCTTACATCCCTTCAAGTCATTCTATCAACTCCCCTTAATCCACCCTCTTACATCCCTTCAAGTCATTCTATCAACTCCCCTTAATCTTCCCCCTTGCATCCCCTTCATCCACTCTCTTACATCCCTTTAAGTAATTCTATAAACTCCCCTTAATCCACCCTCTTAAATCCATTTAATTAATTCTTTCAACTCCCCTTAATCCACCCTCTTGCATCCCCTTAATCCACTCTCTTACATCCCTTTAAGTCATTATATCCCCCCTTAATCCACCCTCCTACATCCCTTCAAGACATTCTATCAACTCTCCTTAATCCACCCTCTTCCATCCCCTTAATCCACTCTCTTACATCCCTTTAATTCATTCTATTAACTCCCCTTAATCCACCCTCTTACATCCCTTCATTCTATCAACTCCCCTTAGTCCACCCTCTTGCATCCCCTTAAAGGTCCCTTAAGTCATATCCTCTTACATACCCTTAATCCATAATCTTGCATCCCTTAATTCACTCTCATAATTCCCCTTAAGCCATCCTCTTAGGACCCATTAAGCCCCTAAGGTTCATGACATATATCCTCTTAACTTGCCATCCTCTTAACTCCACTTAAGGAATTATGTTAAGACCCCCCTTAAGCTATATATCGTCTTAGGTCCCTTTAATCCATCCTATGGAAAACATCATTTGAATTTGAATGGAATTTACTATATATTATTATTTTCTTGCATGAATTTTTTACTTAAATGACTCATAAAAATTATAGTTACTTTACTTACATTAATTAGTTTTGTAGGTTCTCATCAAGTCGGTCTACCATGTGATTGTCACTAAAAAAATTATTTTATCAAGAGACTATGTAAATATCAATTTTTGGTCTTCACCTAAAAGTTGATAAGCTTTAATTGTATCTACATGCACATATATGTTTCATCATGTTACATAGTTTTATTAAACATCAATATACATTATATATGTTTTTTCGATGTATGAACTTCAATGAGCTTATTAGTCACTTTTTAAATATTTTGTTCCAATTTTATAGATTATACATTTCATGTCTTGTATTTACCACATTATATATAATTGTTCAATTGTGTAGATTATACATTTTATACATACAAGGAGATAGATTTTTGTTTATTGATTCAAATATTTGCTAGAATTGGAAAATAGTTAAAATTACTTGCCCTTAATTTATTATGTACATATTATCTAAACTATTTAAGGAATGTTTTAATTTATCACCTAACCATGTGATAAATTATATATACGAAATTTGATTCTAGATAAGAATTTATATAGTGCATGTATTACTTGAAAATTAGATCATTTATATCTATACATACATGAGTGCATATAATCATCAAAATGAACATAACAGGATCATAATTGACTGCATATATAATCATCATGTATTAAAGTCAACTGATATAAATAAACACAAATATGATAATAACATGTTCAAAATAAAACTATAGATAGATAGTCCATAAAATTTATATCTCAAGATGTATATGTCAAGTCCAACACATATATTTAAATAAAACTCTAGAGATCTATAGCCCATAAAATTTAAAACCATCTAACTATCAAGATGATCAGTCAGATCAAGTCTCCTCTTTGTTACATGCTAACTAGATGTACGTGCATCATGTTGTAAAAGACTACAAGAAACTTGAAATTAGATTTAAAGTTATTTAGAAATTTTGATATAATTAAACGTATTTAAACTTGAAAATATAAACTTTAAGATAAAAATAAATTTAATTGAATATCTAGTAAATACAATAAAAATCATTTTTAGTATGCATAAATTACCATATGATCATGTGAATCTACTGGCACATTTTGTTCAATGGCTAGGATAACTATCAATTGAGAAGATCCAAATGCTTGATCTACTATATCCTGCATATTCATATAAAGAAAACAATATGTTAAAACCTCATATATATATATATATATATATATATATATATATATATATATATATATATAAAAGGTCTGTAAAAATTGTATAGGAGATTTTGTAAAATTTTGAAACTCGAATGATATGACCTCATGATCACACACCTAAGATTTCCCATGCATAGATGTCGATGACATCTCAGGTGTTCCCACCATGAGTATCTCATGAAATCCCTACATGTATAGATGTACAATAGTTTGTATATATGATTCACACATGTGTATGTAAATGAACAAATTAAATTAGATCTATGATGTGTATTTAATTTAAACTTAACAAACTTTTGAAAGCACACACCTGAGTTGATGATGTCTCAGGAGAGCTCACCACAACTTGTGGTTGGTCAGTACTAGGTATCATATGACCTCCCTACATCTAGATACAATATTATATTATCAATTCACACATGTGTACAAATTCAAATTAAAAATTAGATATATCCACACAAATTATTTAATATATATTGGTTCAAGTACCTGTCCAAAAGGTGAGCCCATATTTACATCACTCGACATATAGATACAATGATCATATTGAATTTCAGGCATCATGTGATCATGCGTCTACACCAAACACTTATTGGATTAATATTATATTATATATATAATTTGATGTTATTATTTATATGAATTTTTCACATTTCAAACTTGAATTAAATTTAAGTTAAAAAGATGAACATACCTATGTAGGATGACCCTCAAAATATAGTAAATTCATGTATGACTCCATCCCAGATGCATGTGGGTCACCTGAAGTGGATGCCTAAGTATTCGTATAGCTCGAGCCTCCATGCTCTCTATTGGCCACTTTAGTTGCTACGTGTCCAGTCTGATGAGTGAGATGTCCTGAAAGAAAACTCAATGCTCCTAATTTCGATAACATGGTCTACTACTAAAATACAACAGGAACACCAAGAGAAGGAGGAGGAACAATAGGAGCAATTGGATCACATCACTGTGGATTGACACGTGCTCCTAGTCTATGCTAGGGCATGCCACGCCCAACTCCTTGAAATGACCTCATATCAAAATAGTTGGGTTTTTTACCCAATTCAAACTTAGCCCATAAATTTCTCAAAAATTATAGGGGCACCTCATAGTTTCCATGTGGTGGATTATCAAACACCATCCACCATCTATCCCAAAAATGTGCAGCTATCTGCGGGTGCCTACACCATCAAATTGAAATTCATGTTTTGGTGGGTGGAATTGGTTGGTTTGTTTGGGGGTTAATAAAATATTGGCACATGGCTTGTTTAGTAATTTTAAGTTCATTCATTTCTTTGTAGGACAATCCATCTACCTAGAATTGTCTCCTCTCTTCTCTCCATTGATGGAACCTATCTAGGTTTGCATCAATGGATTTAACATAATCGACAATAGTTTGCATTGTAGATGCAAACCATGCGAGATGGGGAGGGATTTTAGGCTTGTTTTTTATTAGATCTATATTTCGTTTAATCACAATAAGGTTTGCTCGGATTCTCTCTCTTAATTGATCCTCATCTACTTCAGGGGGGTGGGCGGTTAGGCAGTGGAGAGTCTGGAGGGGTGGTGTTTTGTTCTAGTGGTGGATTTGGATGAATTTATGGATCAGGCATAAAATCCTCTATATTAAATTTTGGATCCATGTGAGCAATTAAATGGTAACTACATGTTAAACAATTAAAAATATATATCAACAAACTAATTAAATAATGCACACAATTTGAAAGTTATTTAAAAATCACATTGAATGTGCACAAATTCAAAATACCATTTAAAGACCATTCGATTTATAACATTAAAAAATCCATAACATTAAAAATAAATAGCATGTACACACATTAAATTGAGTCTAGTGTGTGGTTGTTAATATGAAGGGTAGAAATGAAATTAGGGGGTTTTATTAGAACCCTATTCAAATGCATGCACTATGTCATTGGTTTATTAAGTGAATCCCCTAAAAGAAGGCCCCATAAACTTATTTTTAGCTAGATATCACTTGATAAGTAAACTATAGACAAATTTGATTATCTATGTACATTAATTGATTTATTTAAAAATAAATAAAACCACATGGATTAAGGTAAATACTTAAGATTTATTTAAATAAATCACCATCAAGGTAATGACTTAAGATTAAGGTAAATAACTAAAGAATGAAAAATAAGACACATGTAGATATATAACTTTGATTTTTCAAATTGGGTGTTTAAATAGGAGGTTAGGGGTTGTTTAGAGTGTCTTCTATTACATATATAAAAGGTGGAAAAAGAGAAGGAAAGGTCCCCAAGCTAATTTACGTTATGAACAACTCAAGAATGAATGTCAAAATGGGTAAATGATGAAAACCATGTAGTTTAATTCAAGTAAAAATTATACTAGCTTCTATTTATATTATGATTATTGTTAGACAAGGGTGCTCAATGGAGCTCATAAATATCAAGCCTATCATTAATTAACTAATTCATCAGTAAGTAATTTATTGTTCTAAGTTTTTTATGGGTCTAGAGCTTTATCTTTTGAGGCGAGGGGAAGTTTACTCATAGGTGTGGTTGTTTCCAAAAAAGAGTATATCTATAGAGTTAAGGTATATCAAACAAGAATACATGTAAATTATTCAAGTATGGAATAGAATTTAATTTAAAAATCTGATGAAATAAATTGATTTATCTAAAATTTCAAATTTCATGATAAGAGGCACAAGTTCTTTATAGTGAGACAAAGTAGTTAAGAAGAAATTATAAGTTTAACACTAACATTAAAATTTATAATCTCATTCATTGTTTTCAAAGAATAATAAAGATAAGAATGAAAAATTAATAGAATACATGTTCAAAGGGACACATAGATATATGCTAGTGACCTAATTGCAATGTACACAATAAACAAAGATGAGCTTGAGCTCTATTCACCAAATTTTGACAACTTGTTTGATCCCCTTAAGAAATGTCATATTAGGACCCCTTAAGACATCAATTTACAATTTATGGTGATAGGATGGCTTCAAGAGATCTATACATTCTAGTAAGGTCCTAGGACAAAATGGTCCATGGCTTAAGGGAATAAAATTTGGTGGAGTTGCCTAAGGCAACTAAATTTTATTTTAAGGTCCTACAACAAAATGAATGCTTTAGGGTTTAGGGTTTAGATTTTAGAGTTCAAGGTTTAGGGTTTGGGGAACTTAGGGTGAAGTTTGGGTGGCCCTTAGAATAATGGACTTGCGAGTTAGTGAGCAACATTTTCTTGTGGAATAGTTGATTGAGATAGCTCTTGTTTCCCAATGACAGTATATCTATAGAGCTAAGGTATATCAATTGTGAATACATGTATTAATCAAGTATGACATAGAATTTAATTAAATCCGAGGACATAAGTTGATTTATCTAAATTTTCAAATTTCATGATAAGAGACACAAGTTCTCTATAGTGGGACAAAGTAGTTAAGAAGAAATTATAAGTTTAAGAAGTTAACATTAATTCATATTCTCACTCATTTTTTTTAAAGAATACTAAAGATAAGAATAAAAAATTAATAGAATACATGTTCAAAGGGACACATAGATATATGCTAGTGACCTAATTGCAATGTACAAAATAAACAAAGATGAACTTGAGCTCTATTCACCAAATTTTGAGAATATGTTTGATCCCCTTAAGAAATGTCATATTAAGACCCCTTAAGACATCGACTTACAATTTAGGGTGATAGGATGGCTTAAGGGGATCTATATCTAGTAAGGTCCTAAGACAAAATGGTCCATGGATTAAGGGAATCAAATTTGGTGGAGTTTCCTAAGGAAACCAAATTTCATTTTAAGGTCCTACGACAAAATGAATGCTTTGGGATTTAGGGTTTAGATTTAGAGATTTGATGAAATTATTTCAAAATATCTATGTCAAATAAAAATGTAAGAAACCTCCAAGGAGCCCTAATTTATGACACTACACAATGTGACAAGGATGTTTTATAAATTGGTCATTGAAGTGTAGCAATAACAAAAAAAACCTTATGTGAATTATTTGTAGCCTCAATCTCAATTTCAATCTCAATGAAAACTACCCTGAATCTAGGTAACATTCCCTGGATACTTCTCAAATTATGTGAACTATTAGGGTTTTAGGTTTATGTTTAGGGTAAAGAGGGTTTTAGGTTTATGTTTTAGGGTTTAGGTCCAAGGATTAACCTGGGTAAATTAATTTTTACGGACCTATGTTTTTTGGAACCTAGGGTTTCTAGGGTTTTGATTTCTATGTTAAATGTGTCCAATTTAGGTTTAGTTTTTATGGTTTTCAATTTACAATTTAACTTTCTTTGTTTCGCTGATGTTTTTGGATTTTTAAATGCAATTTAAAAACTATAAAATATTGAATAAAAGCAAACTAAAAAAACAAAAAAAAAATACCGATTACAAAACAAAAGCGCAAGATATAGAGAAAAAAAAGGATAGAATTCAACCAACCTGGAGGTCACTAAGGTCAGTTGTGTTGACGGGAGGAGGTGGTAGTGAAAATTTTCTTCAATTAGGCCCTTTGAAACACATACACAATCTCGTCTCCTCTTCTCTGGCATGACTAAAACTTGGAGTTAAAATGAATACACAGTCACTAATTTAAAAAAATAAATACCCCTAAGAAACGCATATGTGTTTTGAAATGCGTAGGCGTTTGCGGCTCCCGTACCTAAAGTGGAATGCATACGCATTTGGATTTAGGCTCAGGTACCTGATCCATAATGTGTGCTTTTTTTGAAAATTCCTACACATTTCATGTGAATTTTTTTTGTTTTGGCCAAAAATTCCTCTCTTCATGTACCCAACTTCTTGCTTTTAACCTAAATGCCAATTTAAATAAAAATTCCATAATGAAATTAACATTCCAAACTCATATTCAAGTGTTTCAAGAAGTCTAATTTAAAGGAATGTGTCATAACACAGTACAATGATCAAGGAATAAGTCTCATGCTATAAGGAAAATCATAACAGAGATTTAAACTCCACTATTTATATAAAGAGAATGTGTGCTTGAGAATGTGCATGTGGGTGATATGCAATCAACTAACAAATTATGCCTACACAAATATTATACTATTTTTTTTTACCTATACAATGCTACGTGAATAAATTTATTAAAATTCTATTGATACTATTCATATTTACTTTAGTGTGGAATAAAAATGAAGAAAAAAAACAATAAAGAGTTAAATATTTCTCATGAAAACCATAAAAATAGGAAATCTAGTTAGAAGTAGTGCAATTACACATCTTCCAAGAATATATATGGAGCTCAAAATAATTCCAAAGTGAGAAATTCACATCTTTAATTTATTATCTTCATAGTTATTTTTGTATTTCAATATTCCAACCTTTCAACTTATATATTATACCTAGAATGTTTCTCATATGTATCATTCTTTGACTCTTCATAGACTATGCTTGGTAAATTAATCTATATATTATAAATTATATTGCATTTTCCATGGGATATATCCAATTATCTAATCCAACCTCCTCTAGCCATTCAATAGGTGGTAGAGAGTCATTCCAACACTCTATAATAGGAATTGAAAGATTAAAAAATTAGACATTTTTTCTCTATATTCTTATTACCACTACTATGATAAGGAAATAACTTCATGATAATTAGAGGTTTCATGATTGCCCCTTTAGTGAACCAAAATTTTTGAGATCGCCCCTATTAGAATAGATAGTGTTTTGGTACTACTTCCTAAGGTGCATTCTAATATTTAAAAATACAAAGTATCTCCATTGACTAATTTATCATCCTTTTTCAGGTCCTTATGGATCACATCTCCACTTTTAGAGAGAAAATTGGTTCCAAAAAATGTTTTAGTTGAAATATGCAAACAAACAAAAAATATATATTTTTCAACCATGTCTTGGAGCAAGGATCCTTCACATTTTATCATTTGTTCTTCAATAAGATGATTAGTGCCTAGGTGTTTTGAGACAAAAGGTAGTGGATTTATACATCACACTTTACATTTTGTATATATAAAATTGATGTTCTCTTTGGTGTTGTTTTCATGATCCTCCCAATAGTTAGTCAATAAAAAACCTTCATGGCACAACCCTCTTATCTTTGTGAATGGCTTTTCTTTCCATCACTGCTATGCAACATGGGTTCCTTAGAGGCAACTAGTTTACACGTCATCCTATAATGGTTACTTCTCCTATAACTAGTGCAAAGAATAAGATACCAATATTTTTGAAAAGCATATAGTTCCCTCTTGCAATTGAAACAATATAAATTTTACCTTTAATATGGTTTCTTAATTTTCCATATGATTAATTATCCCTTTCTTGGCTGAAATAGTAGAGAATTAGATAGAATGTTATCTTCCATTTCTTCTTTATATCTATTCCTCCCTTTGAAGGTTTATTTTCCTTTTCATGCTTCTCTTTATCCTTTAAGTAATGTCTTCTCCCTCTCGGGCTTTAATAGGTGTTCATACTTTGGCTCGACAACTTACAACTATGATAAGGCTTCAAAAAAATAATATTAAAACAATTTTTATATATTTTGGATTGTTCTTGATTAGTGTATCACATAGGATCACCCTTTAAACATCCTCAAATCTCTATATTATCATATCCAAAACCCTAATATTAATTTTTTTTCTTCCTCGACCTTCCATACCAAATTCTCTTCTATAATAAATCATTTATATTAATAACTTAAAATTTATATCATTAATATACTTTTAAAACATACCAAAAATATTAAAATATACTTTTAAAACTTATTAATATTTTTTTTAATTTTAATATTTGTAAGAAAAAACATACTCATAAGGTCAAAGGTCATTTGCTCTTAAGACAAAAGCTAATCCACATTCCTTTATAGATTCCTCTCTCTTTCTCGACAGTCTTTTCTTCAAGATTTTAAATTCATTAGCCTTTATATAATTTATTCATTTCCTTATTCACCCGTGATGAAATTATGTGGACTTTCGTAAATTTTATATTCTAAACCTAAAGTCTATTATTATTAAATATCAAATCTAGGTCTATAGAAAAATTCATATAGTTGTCTAGGAAAGCAACCCATAACTATCCTTCAAGGGAAATAACAATCTTAAAAAATCCTAACCGTCTTTCAAAGTCTTCCCTTCTCTGCTGCCTCATAAATAAACCAAAAATCCATGTATTGATTGCCATTAATAAAATTGGAAAAGAGAAATTAATCATTTGTTTAAAATCAAAATCCCACATTTAAGATGAGTAAGGAAATAAGAGTGTCAGATTTCGTAGAATAGGTCAAAATTAGCCGCCTCCAATCAGAGCCATACGAATACAAATCTAAGCCAATTTTCCTACAATTTTCGATCTCAGAGAATTTGGATAAGACAAGGGAGATAATGCTTACAGAAAATAGAAATTAAATTAAGATTTGGAGATTAGAATTGGCCAGTTGAAGAGTGCAGTTGCACATTATTTCCTCATAGTTTCTGATCTCCTTAGACAAACTGGAAATGAAAAGTTAAACCGTCATTGAAGATAAGATAATTTAAAACAAGAAGAAGTTAAAAATGACATTTCAAAGACAGATTAGGGATAAGATACAATTGGACAGATTTTTTTATTTTAATGGAAGTAGACTTTTCCATAAAAAAATCATAGAGAG
This sequence comes from Sequoia sempervirens, assembly GCA_007258455.2. NCBI lineage: Eukaryota > Viridiplantae > Streptophyta > Pinopsida > Cupressales > Cupressaceae > Sequoia > Sequoia sempervirens. The sequence continues at coordinate 947,596,003 of VDFB02281492.1, forward strand.
AGAGAACCAGTCAAATTTGGCAGTTTATATCAATAATAATTAACCATCCATATTCAAATCTACTGCAACGTCTTCGCACTTACTATGCTGTAGAATTGGAGTTTCAAGAGACCAGGAGATAAAAAAAATGGGTCAATCTCAGGCGAAGGACAAGGGAAATGAAGAACTTCTACTTACTTCTTCTACAACAACCACCACTTCCAAGGTGGTGAATTATACCTTGTCAACAGCATCTAAACTTGCAAAAGCATTGCCCACTGGAATTGTGTTTCTGTTTCAGGCTCTCTCTAATCTTATCTCCAATGATGGAAACTGTGAGAAATTCAATCAGATTTTGGTAGGAGTTGTTTTGGGAGTTCTTACAATCTTATGCTTTGTTTTGTCTTTGACTGACACCTTCACAGATGCCTCCACGGGTAAAGTGCACTGTGGGATCGCCACGGTTAATGGCATAGCCACTGGTAATAAATCTAAGCCTTCTAATAAATCTCAGTATAGGCTTAAAGTGAAGGATTTCGTGCATGCAGCTGTGGCTGTTGTAGTGTTCGCTGTAATGGCCCTCACAAACCAGAATGTTGTTTAGTGCTTGTACCCATCTGCTCAGAGCATCATAACTAAGGTGTTGCAGGTTGCTCCCATCGTCGTGATTGGTGTAGGCAGTGTGATAGTTGTTCTACTCCCTTCCAGACGAAATGGAATCACTAGTCCTGTTACAACTGATAGTAGCACTTAATGTCGAATTGTAGCTGTTTCTCATCAAGCCCTATTACTGATGAGTATAAAAGTTTTCTAGACTTAGTTAAGTACATGAAAGACTATTTGTATCTAAAGATATTACATGTCTGTGTTTACAAAGCAGACTTTCCTAGCCACAAGGGGGATATTTGTGGTTAATGTTTTATATAATGGGATGCCGTTATTTATAATCTTAAAAATACTTTCATCTTTGCTCAGATACGAAATTTGTTCATTTCTTATTTGAATGTAGATATCAATTGATTCTGGTTGTTCTTACGATTTTCTTGATGATCAATTAAGATATTTTGTGGTATATTGATTCTGGTTGTTCTTACGACTCTCTTGATAATCAATCAAGATATTTTGTGATATATTGATTCTGTTTGTTCTTACGACTCTCTTGATGATCAATCCATCTAGCTCATTTTATAACATATTTGAACACCTCTTTAGTAAATTAAATTATAGGCATAGGATTGGATTGGGTGCAATTCAAGAAAACAATCTTCTCTCCCAAAAAAACTAAAATATTGGAACAATAGATAGGGGTTTTATTTCAGACTTTAAAATTTGTATCTATCAAAATTGTTTTTCCTTCTATTTTCTTTGCATAATCCTCTGAATGGATACTAAATACTTATATTTTCATCCTGCATAACCCTCTATGACACCCAAACCATGCTATAATGGTTGCCATGATGCCATAGATTATTGAACATTTGATATAATTGTCTTTTGTCTTGGTATGTGGCTTCGCAGGTAACTAATTTGCATGTTATCTTACAATGGTTACTTCTCTCATAACTAGTACAAAGAACAAGATACAAACATTCTTGCACAACACATAGTTCCTTCTTGTAATTGAAACAATATAAATCTAGAATGCTATGAAACATAGGTTCCTTGAAGTTAACTAATATGCATATTATCCAACAATGGTTACTTTTCTCATAACTAGTACAGAGGATGAGATATAAACATTCTTGCACAACACATAATTCCTTCTTGCAATTGAAACAATATTAATTTTACCTTTTGCATAGATTCTTGATTTTTAATTACCTCTTTCTCCACTTAACTAGTGGGAAAATAGACAAAGTGTAATCTCTCCATTTCTTATTTACATCTTTTCCTCTATTATCATGTTTGGCTTTGTTTATCTTCTAAAAATAAAGCCTTGTTCTCCTCTACTTGTTTTGATAGGTGCTCACACTTTGAAGACAAATTACATTTATGATAAGACTTTCAAAATAAAATATTAAAAGAAAATTTATATTCTTAATTTACACATCATATAAATTCTAATGTAGGAGCATCCATAGTTGACTGGAAATCTTGCATCAACCAAACATATTGGACCTTATGATTCAACCTTACTATATTTCGGGCTCATTTTAGTGGCATTTCAATGAAAAATCCATGAAATATGCCTTCCTTGGCATGGAATTTGGTGGGGACTACATTGTATGACATAGATAATCTTTCATTTATGGTAACATCTCCAAAATGGGTGCCCAAGTGGTGATGGTTATAAAATTTCTAATTTTGACCTTATTCGGATGGAGTGGAGGTGTCAAGATGGAGTCCAAACTTAGCATTATTCCTTGGGGAGTGGATGAGCATGCAAATGTTTTTTTTATTATTTCATTTAATTTTCTTTGGATTGTAGGTTGGGGTTGTGACATCTTGGGAGTTACACTTTTGGGTGTGGAAAATGCATTGAAAGAAGCAACAAAAGGTGGAAAATGATTCATTTTTGTGGAGGGGAAGGTGGGAGAGAAGAAAGGAGGTGATAGAACCTACCTTGGAGGCTCTTGGCAGCCATGAATGTTACAGGTTTTAAGGTTTAAGAATATCAAATTAAGATTTGCAAACTTGAAGAGAGACTAGATTAGCTACAGGAAGAAGATTGCAGGTTGATCTTTGGGAGAAGAAAGCAAGGTTGAAGGAGAGGATTGTGTTGTAGGTTTTGATGTTGCAAATAAACATGTGTTGCAGGCCTAATATCAGGCCCATGTGAGTTTTGAATTGATGTAATGAGAAGCCAACAAGATTGGCATGTGTTTAGTAAATAGTTTGCAAGTTTCAATGTAAAATTGTCTAGTTTTGCTTGCATAGTTTACAGTTTAGAATCCATCATATTTTTGTTTAGATAAGATGCTTGTGGTTTTTGAGTGTGTGTTTCAGATGGTCATTGAGAGGGAAAATCAGATTCAAATGATGTACTAAATGGCCAATAGGATTGACACATCATTATGTAAACTTAGTTCAGATTTCAATACCAAATTTCTGAATTATTGTTGCACTGTTTATGCAAGTTTATTTAAGGTTTTTACAGCCTTTCCATCAAATTCCCCTTTAAACATTCACCAATCTTTATATTCCTTAACCTTCCTTACAAAAATTTTCTTCATCATAAATCGTTTATATTATAACTTAAAATTTATAGCATCAATATACTTTTCAACATTACGAACAAATTTATCAATTTTTTGTTCTTTAAAACAGAAGTAATCCACTTTCCTTTATAGATTCCTCTATCTTCTCTTCTCTCATTCCTGTTCGAGCTTTGACTGTAATTTTTTAATATTTTAAGTTTATTAGGTAGAGCATATTAAATTCGAATATGATGATTTTTTTTGCTCCAGGTGTAGCATTAGCCTTTATATGGAATTTAAACATTTCCTTTTTCACCCGTGATAAAATTATCTAGACTTACATGAATTTTATATTCCACACCTAAAATATAGGCAAATGTCTAAACGAGGTGTATAGAGAATTCATAAAATTGTCGAGGAAAGCAACCTATAACCGTCCTTCAATGGTGCATAATATCTTGAACTCCATGCTGTCATTCAAAGCCTTCCACTCTAGTTGTCGCATAGATAAACGCCAAAATTCATATATTGATTGTCTTAGAAAATGTGGAAAAGATAAATTAATCATATGTTTAAAATGAAAATCCCACATTGAAGATGAGATTTTTATTGAAGTTAAAAATTACACTTCAAAAAGGGATTAAGGATGTGATACCATTCCAAAGCATTTTCTCAATGATAAACATTGTCAATTATTTTATTTTGATATAAGTAGACTTTTCTATAAGAAAGAATCATGAAAGAGAAAATCAATAAAATTTGACAATTTAATGTCATAGTAATAGTAATTAATTATTTATATTTAAATTTATTACATCTAGGCGTTTCTTATATGAACATTATCAAGTGATCATGTTTCTAGGCATCAACAATTAAGAATGGGTTAGCATGATGCAACACTATTGAAAAAGATATAATTGTTGAATAAACCCAATACAAAAATATTCTAAGAAAGAAAGAAAGAAAGCAAATAATTAGATATTATTTCTACATTTTCATTAAAAAATATGTTCCACATTCAAAAACAAAAACAATATCAAATTGTTATATTTTACAAATTAAAAAACTATTATATTTTAGAAAAACATATTTAAATCAAAGAAAGAAAGAAAACAAACAATTAGATATTCTTTCTACATTTTCACTAAAATATATGCTTCACATTCATATTATAAAGATCAATATAAAATTAAAAAAAAAAAAGCAAAAAAAAAAAAGAAATTATTATATTTTACAAATAAAAAAACTATTATATTTTAGAAAAACATATTTAAATACACTCAATTTAGCTTATCAAAATAATCATTACATTTAATAAAATGAAAGAAAGTAAAGAATTAAAAAATATTGTTTCTAAATTTTCACTAATATTCACAATTTATAAATTATATTATAAACATGCAAAAATCCATCTACTGATTTACATGTTTTTAAAGAAATTTATCTCTCATTTAATTATTCCATATATATTTGGTGGATTTAAAGATCATTTAAACAACTACACATTTACAATAGTTTTCATTATTTAATCTATAAGCTTTCAGACTTAAGACAAGTACTCATTATTTCTCTTCTTTTTTACAGGTTTGGCTTCCACAACATGCTAATAACATGGCATACAAAAAATTCACTACTAGCAATTCACTGATAGAAAATGCACTACCAACAATTCATCATAGAGGAAAATTTACCGAAGAAAAATTCACTGCTAAGTAAATTTCACCGCTAGAAATTCACGACATTAATATTAATAATTAAATCAAAATTTTGCATACAACAAATTTATCATCAACAATTCACCGATAGAAAATTCACTCCAATTCATCAAAAGAAAATTCACTGCTAAGTAAAATTCACCCACAGTGAATTGTTAGCGGTGAATCGTTGACAATGAATTTTCCTAGAGCCTAATAATGTTGATGAACTATACAAGTCTATTATTGTTTACTTTCAAAATTGTATACTTTACAAATTATATTTTTGTAAAAAAGGGAACCGAATATATTTTTATAATATTCTCTTTATGCATTTATTTCACACTAACTATCTTCCTTACTTTCAAGTTGCACAAAATTTACATTAATAGCTATAATGTTTTCATCAATGGATGAGTTGTTATATTTCCAAAAAAAAATGTAAAACATACCTCTATCATTTGTTCTTCATTTTTAGTTAAATGATGTTTTTTTTTAAAATCATTGCTTCTTTAATATTAAAATTTGATGTATCCACTCTTCACTCAATATGGTTCATTTGCAATATGATATGCACATATATAAAAATAAATAAATTATATTCAAGCTTATTAAAAATGTTACACTTTATATTTAAAATTTATAATATTTTAATTTAATATTTTGAATGTATACTCAATATTATTCAGTTTCAAACATTATAATAGTATATACCATGATTCATAAGCACTTTTATTCCATTTTCCTACACAAAACAATAAATTATTTCAAATTTCTTTTCTTCTTAGTGCAAAGAGTTTCACAATTACATTCTACTATACATAATGTCAAATACTAAGCTACATCCATACAAATTTTAAATTAACAAAAAAACCATCAATGCACCAATTGCACACCAGAAAAATCTATTGAAAGCTCTCAAGCTTTAACAAGTTGTATTGTAGCTTCAATGGTTTTGTGCCTATTAAAACTTGTAGAGCTTATTCTTAGAATGTTTGAAGGTTAATTAAGAAAAAAATATATTATACTAGTCATGGAGATGTAAGTTTATGGAAATGATAATAAAATTGGAGATTCAAATATATGGTATATATGATCTATTTTTCTATTACTTTCAATGTCATTAATGTTTTTACTCATGATATTGATGAGGGGATACTAGAAAGACTATAAAAAATAGCCAACAAACCTAAACAAATTTGTGCTAAGAAACCATGGGTCTAATCCATCAAAATAGAATTAAAATAAAGATTTGACAAATCAAATATGTTTCTTCAAAAATAAAAAAGAAATAAAAAAAAATATTCAAAAAAAAGATTTTAAAGAATAAGGTAATCATAGAATTCACCCATAGTTTTCTTAAGTTAAATAATTCTTGCCAAAGGAAATGAAAGGGATTATGAAGTTAAACTACCATTGCTGCAAAAAGGAATATAATCACTAAAGATAGAAAAATAATGTGAAGTTAATCTAAAAAGGTGTAGATTAGAAAAATGGATCCTAGATCCAACAAGTAGATAACTAGGATCAACACCTTTTTCTTTGACTCCATATTCAAATACAAACCAACTAGGGTTTGATGATTGGCTAGTTTTCACAAGGGAGAGTCAATCTTCTAGAGTTTGGTTTGTTTGAGTTGTAAAGAGGAGAAGTATGATGCTTGCTTTAACAAGCATATTTGATATAAACTATTGATCATAAAATATAATTTATCACAGACATGAAAATGGAAACTATCACCACAATTTTTGATCTAACTTAAAAAAAATGAAAAGAAGGGTAAGGTTGTGTTGTATAGAGGCTTGCCTAAGTCAAACCATGTTTTGGTGTTTCCACCTCCATGTATAACATTCAATAATGATCAAGAGGGCATGCCCTAGATTGAGTAGAGGAAAAAATAATAATTGGCTAAAATGACAAATAAAAATGGATAATATTACCTTAGTATGAAATCTTTGTCAAGGTGATGTCCACACCCTGAGTTACTACCAAATCTTTTTTGTGGACTTTTGAATGGCTTGAAGACCTATAATAGGTTAGTCAAAAAATCATAATAGTTTTTTATGTCTAGCATGTAAAGGATAACTCAATACATCTTATAATAGCATGATTGATCATAATAGCTTCTTGTCCAAATTTTCTTTTTACTCTTTCTAATCCCTTGCAAACATGATTTTGATTGATGAAAGTGTTACAAAATGCTTCTTATTTTTCTCTTAAATTGCCTTGATTAGTTTTTCGGTGCTCAAATAATATTCAAACAGTATTCTAGTTTCAAATGGTGAAAAAGACTTATATTTATATGCATTTTTTAATTTCCTATAAAATTAATTATGAAAAGTCAACAAATAAATTTGAATTTGAAAACATTTTTTTTTATAGTATCAAATTCAAAATTGGGAAAAATTAGGCTGGTTAAGGTGGTGACACCCTAGATTAGACCTATTTTTGGGCTTTTATTTTTGTTAAATAAAAAATTAATATTAATCCCCCATGATTTTATTTTTATTTTACTTAAACAACAAAAAAACAAGAAAATGATTAGCCCAATTAGGTTCAAGCACATAAGGGGAGCCAAACATAGTGTTAAATTGACAAGGGTGGTAATTTACAATGCTACATTTAGCCCCCAATTTTAGTGAGAGTATGAACTTATGCTTATGTTCATGCTAAAGTAAGGAGAAGATAGATTTCTTGATCAAAACCCTCAAGGGATAGGATGAATCCAAGTTGAGGGGTGTGAAAGCCTCAAACTTAGGATCCCATAAATCTATAATGTATTGCACAAAATACAAAACATATTCAATCATACATAGAGAAATAAATGAAGTACACTTAAAGTATACACAAACTATTCATAAGGAATATACAAAGAAAAAAAATTAACTACACAAGAAAAACACATGAAATACATGAGGAAAACATGTGAAATACATGAAGAAAATAAGATAAACATATAAAGAATACATAACATGAACAGAAAAAAACAAATATTAGTATATAAAAACTAAATATTCAAGCCACCAAGGTAAAAGGACCTCAATATGTAAGGTTGTCTCGATTACCAAACTGTGTCATCTCTCAAATGCAGAACATGCACATCTAAAAATACTAAAATTATGATCTATACATAGATATATTGGCTAGCAAATTGTGTTATGTTAGGTTTCCATGCAAAATTATGGGTTTCACAAGGCTAGCAAGCTATGTTATATTAGTTTATTCATGAAACACATAGCTCCACTAGCGATAAATTTTTTTACAATAGGTGGCCATATAAAAATTACTCAAGTTCATAGACTAGCAAGATTTGTTATGCTAAATCTATGGACTATTTTTATGACCATTCTTCAAGGAGTGCATAAAATTTTAATGTCATGGGGGATGAATCACCTTGGGGGTATAAAAAATTTTAACATTAGGGTATGTGCAGGATCATCATTGAAAAAACAAGCTCTTAAGTGGCAAAAAATTTAGAAAAATCAAAGTTAGGCAACTTGACATAAAAATTTGAATAAGTCATCTATATTATTTCAAAAATATGTAAGAATAGAATCTGTAGTAAATTGAATGTAGTTTCTAAAATTCTAGGTTTATTTTTAAAAAATAAAAATCTATTTGGTGAAAATTTGAAATTTCAATGCAGTAGAACTTAAATTTCAGAGAAAAATAAGTAGGTGTCTGTCTAACCACCCTAACCACAATAAAATAATATTTTTTTATAAGATTTTAGACATAAGTAGAGGACTCATGTCCGGATGTGATGCAAATTTTTGTAATTTTTTTCCAAGTAAATAATTAATTATGAATTATTTGTTACAATTTTTAAAAATATAAAACTCGTATGTCCGACCACCTTAACTTGGTCAAAACTTCATGAAATTCAATTTTTCTTTTTTAATCCTATAGTATGTGAAGCATAGAATGTGATGCATGTTTTGGATTTAAAAGTGTGATACCGTTTGAAAGCTATAGATGTTTTCAATCAGCCTATCAATCTTTAGTCATAATTCAAATAGAAAATAAATAATAATTATTTATTAAATTCAATGTAAAGCATAATTTATATTGGTGTAAATCTAAGAAGCTCTTTAAAACCCTTTTCATTTCATCAATTTTGGGTAAAAAAAAAGTCATCAACCACATACTACAAATACCCATCATATTGCCACTTTTTGGCCCATCATGATCTTGCACATACCCATTATAGGGGAAAAATCAATGCTTAACATAGTACCGAACAAATTGATAACAATGCCTCATGGGGAATTATAAATAACAACACCACCAAGAGGGTATATCAATAATTCAAAGCTCACAAGACACCAATGAAATCGATAGGGTGATATCCCCCCTTAAAATTTTAGCATACCTGGTATGCTGATATTTTTAGAAAAAGAAGGAAAACATGGGATCCTCAAGAAAGATGCATAGGTCACAAAACTATTTATCCATGCCTCGATGTCTAAAGGGAAGGAAAAATATGCTAGAGAAAATTGGGTTGCTACCATAGATGAAATATGGTTGTGCAAAAGATTGTACCACCATGAATGCAAATGTGCAAACACATGGAGCTACAAATGTCACATAGTGAGGAGCAACACCATATAAATGGATTTTATCCTTTAGAATGGATAGTTGCATTAAAACATGGAAGAGTGATAGAACCATAATAAATATTTTTTTGTATTTTATTTATCAAGGCCTGAAAGTCATTGGTGGAATGAACATACACCCAATGATATGCACAAAAAGAGTGATTTTTTCAAAATTATTATGTGTTGGAGGTGGAAGAGTAGTCAAGTAAAATTTGAGAAGCCTTGGAAAAACATTTTCTTTCTTGGATAGAGAATAAGGAGTAGGAAACAATCCTTTCTCTTGTGAAGGAAAAATTTATAGCTTACCCCAAGATATCATAAATGTAGTACATAATGAATAATTTGATGTAGAAGAAGGAGAAGGTTGGAAAATTAAACCACTTTTAGCAAGGTATGGTTTAGACTTCACATAATCCTTAACTCATTATTCTATGTTTTCATTATGTCTAATTTTAGAAGGAATTTTATATTCAACCCATAATGATTTTCGAACATAGATGGAGAAGGAAAAGTCTTATTTAAATGATTATGAGTAGAATTAATTCCTTTTCAAGAATGAAAATCCTTTTTAGGCGTTGAAATATTAGTATTAGGTGAAATGAAGAAAAGGGGATCCTATGTCCCAAGTGTCTATAACAATAGGATCTAGCTACCTTTCTCTAAAATTTAATTAGAAAGAGAGAATATCACAAAGGGATATGATTGACTTTAAACCTTGAGGTGATCCAACCCAATTTTGGAATCTTGGATCTTAGCTTTCTTATGATAGAAATAGCAGATTGGTTGTTTTGGGAGATAAATTTAAATTCATTTAAAAATTCAATTATGTGACCTAAAACTTGAAATTCAGATTATTACATGATAGCAAAGATAGAAACAATAACTTACATACAAATTTTAGAAGGGCAGAGTGCTATGTACTTGAAACCAAAAGTGGGATTTGAACACTACTGAAGGAAAAGTTCACTCTAGGGAAAATGGGTCTCTATGCAAGGGTCCAAGATCTACATTTATAGATCTTTGATCCTAGACCTAAGCTTCTAATTTCTCCAGGTTTGACTTTCATAAAGTTATAAATAAAATATGTAGGTGATTTTCCTTATCTTGACAACTTTGATGAAAAATTTGACAACTTTGCAAAATTCTTCTTTTGATTGATTTTCAATCCTTCTTCACCTATAAATTTGCACATACAAAGAGAAGATTTTCTTTTTTCGGAGAATAGGAGTTTTCCTTTGTTAAACCCCAATTTGGTAATTAAACCTTGAAGACAAAACTTGATGATAAATGGATGGAGTTGTTGAATGAAAAAATCTATGCTACAACTCACAAAAACCTTATTAGCTTCCCTTAGAGGAGTGAAATATAACACATCTCTCTAAGGCTTTGATCTTGCATGAATTGGATAGATTGATTGGTTAATTTGATGCTAGAATGCTTGCTTGAATGCTTGAGACTTATATAATGATGTTAGTTCTGAAACATGACATGAACATACATAAACCTTGACATGATGATATAATATTGATTGCTATTTTAGATGATTAGTAAATCTACTCTTCAATTCTCTTGATAATTTATATTTTTTCATATGAAAGTTGCCTATTAATTGTTAGAGTTGAATTGATTTATCTAATTTCTGAAAAACTAGATTCCAAAATTCAACATTTGAAACTTCAATTTGAATCATTAAAATTCCACAAAAAACATATCATAAGTTGGGTCTTGGCACTTGAACGGTGGAAAATTGTATGATTTTCTAGGTATTAGGACCTAGAAGGACAATCTTCACTCTATCTCATTCAAGGATGACCCTAGAGATCTCAATGAAAAGGAGAAAGATGTTGTAGTATGAGTTGTATGGGTGTACTCCTAAGGGGGAGTGATTAGAGCTTTAGATATTTTCCATTGATGTAAAAGGGGGAGAGAGAGTCATGTGAAAAATAGTAGAAGAGGAAGAGAAGGTATCTGCTCAGAATACTGAGAATGTCAGAATGTTGTGTAGGTTGTCTAATTTGGAAAATAAAGGATAGTATTGTCTTTGATGGTTTTTCACATCATGTGTTGCCATCAATGACAAAGGGGGAGATTGTTACAAGGATGAGCAAGTTTGGTTGTGTTGTCATTAATGTTTTCATTGATGTCAACACAATACATGATGTTGCAGATTGTGCATGTATATTTGAGATATTGTTGAGATGTTGTGAGTACATGGAGCTATCTTTATAGTGTTGCAGAGATGCTGATATGATGGGTTACCAAGTGCTTTTGAGAAAATTAATAAATAGTGGAGTCAGAGTTATGTATGTGTTCAAAATGTGCTATGTGTTTCTTCTATGTTGATCCTATGCTTGTACAGATCTGAAGGGTTGTTTATGGGAATCTATTGGTGATATCTTCTGGCTTGTAGCTTCTAGTTTGATGGAGAGTGAAAGTTATGATCATCGGTATGTGAACTGGTTTGACAAAGCTATTTTTCTATGGATTGGGAGAAATGTTGCTGCTCTGCAGTCATTTGTTTTAGGTCTTGTAGATTTGGAATATGTCTTGTAATGGTGTTATTTGTGTTTTGGCAAATATTTTTATGATCTAGTGCTCTGAAAGATGAGTTTCAGTATTACTATGTGTATCTGTACTATCTAGATGGACTGGTGAGAAGTGTTCAAGGTTTAAAAGTTGTTGTAGATGATGTAGATGTATTTGAAGGTATCTAAAATGTATTCTCATGCATGATGAATTATGTTACATTGTCTTCTTATTTTCTTCTTGTTGGGAAGAGTGTACTTCAATGGTCATTTGTGTTTTCATTAGGTTTGGCCGACTTGGTGTTTACACTTCATATAAAGGATAACTTTTAATTGAAGAAGCATGTAATTGATTCGAGACATTGTTTTGGGTTGTATTTACTTGTATTGATGTGGTCCACTCTCATTCGTTTCCACCACAGGAATGTTGAGCTTCCTACCTAATTTGAATTTATGAAATGATGCATATGTAGCCAACCTTGGAGAAATTTTTCTAAGGTTTAAGAGGGTATAAATGTGAGTTGAAATGTTGTGAATGAATTTCAAATCAAGAAGAAAAGAAGAGTTGTTCGAAAGTGAATTGAGGCAGAAATACTTTAATGTGCTAGATACCTAAAATAAGTGAGTTGACGGTGTCTAAAATTCTTCTGATCAAGGTTGTGAATGTGTGTAACCTATTATGGTGGATATTTTCTCTCATCTTTTGTATTTGTAGGTAGTGAGTCCTTTGTATAGTTGGTGATCCTTTGTATCTAGGTAGTGAGCCCTTGGCAATGATCCTCTTGTATTCAATTTTTCTATTATTTTATATTGTGAGTTAATCCTCACCGTGGTTTTTCCACGTAAATCTGGTGTTTCTTGTGTTGATATTTCTTTCTATTGTTTGCATTTTATGTTCATAATTAATAACAAAGCTAAGTGGATAAGAAATTGATAAGTGTTTAAGATTTTAATTTGTGTTTGGTGACAACTAATTCGGCCCCCCTCTCAGTTGTCTTCCACCTTTCAACAAAAGAGTTATAGCAATAAGGTTGTCCTAGAGGATGAAATGTAAACTAATAAGGGGTTCACCACCAAGCTAGGACTTAGAAAAGTGTATGAAACACAAGATCTAATGATTGAACCCAATGATGTAAGAAACTTTACTAAATGAACTATAAATGCAAATAAATCAAAACAGAAAGCTGTAAAATTAGAAGTGTGCACCTGGAAACTTGTAGAGACTTGAATGGAGATTAGAAATGTTGAATAACCTAAAATTTAGGCATATTGTGACTCATTCACCATTTTGGATGAATCACTCCCAGATTAGGGTTCCTGCATAGGAACAGGTTTATGAAAAAAGGGTATCCAAAACTATAAAAATCTCAAAATTGGCCTAAACTAGGACTCATTCACCAATCAGGGTGAATGAGTCTAGTTAGGGTTTTTTGGAATATCAAAGTTTGAATTTATTCTTCAATTTCTTGTCTTTTTGTTCCATTGGGTCTCTAGATATGAAACTCTAATTTCAGGGTTGTAGATGACTTTTTAGTGAATATTATGACCTTGCAAACTGGGAGATAACTCCAAAAAATTTCTCCAAGCTTGTAAGCTAATCTTCAATGATCCATAAAGTCTTCAAATCACCTAGGTTTGGAATTAAAAAAAGGGAGAGAGAAAAAGTGATGATTGTTAGGGAATAGGGGTTTGTCTTGGTCAAACCCCTTGTAGGTAATTAAACCAAATGATGAGACAATGAAATGAAGGCATGGAACATGAAACAATGAACATGAACCATGAACAATGATACCTTGAATGATTCCTTGTAAATTATTTCTTATAAGTTTTCAACTCAACATGAAATGGCCATGAAGAATGTAGATCTTGATCTTAACAATAGGTGTAAAACAATGCCTAAACTTGGATCTTTAATGCTGCATCACAACACTAGCTCAATAGCATTCTTGATGATTTAAATTCTTGACATGATGATGGATCTTGAATTTCTATAACAATTGATAAAGAATTATGCCCTTGAATGCCTTAAAAATGACCTTGAATGCTCACTTGATGCTCTTGTGAATTTTTGCAATGCTTAACTCTTGCTTGTTTGACTTGATATCATGAATTCTTTTCTGTAAATAATGATTTGATACCTCATTTATATGGAAAATCCACCTAATATCACATGCATTGGATCCCAAAGGCTAACATACACAAAATTTGAACTTAAAACACTATTATTCCCACATAAAACCTTGAAAATAGGCCAAATGGGACTCATTCCCCAAGCTAGGAAAATGGGTCCCACCAAGATGAGACTCATTCACCCAAAGTGGTGAATGGGTCCCACATGACCTATTTTGATTGCTAAAGTGTCAGGGAGTGTGTAATTTAAGCTTATATATTGGTCTTGTCAGGTTCTTGATCAAAATATTCCTTAGGATGCATAATATGGGGTCATAGGGGCCTATTAATGATGATATAAAGTTCATAAATGTAGGAGGGTCCAAAATCCAATGTGAAAGTGTAAATAAATACATTTTGTAACATTAAATTAAGATAAAATTGGGTCTATTTAGCTAAGAAGGGCCTAAAATCCCATGTGAATGTATAAAAACATTAAAAACTAGATTAGGTCCATTTAGTTTACAAGCCTCCTCAATTTAATGTGAATGTGTAAATAAATACACTTTACAACATTAAATTAGGGTAGAGTTAGGTTTATTTAGCTTAAAAAGGGCCCAAGACCTAATGTGGAACTGTAAAAACACCTCACAACACTAGATCAAGGTAATATTAAGTCCAATTTATCATTAATTATTCCAAAATTAAGTGTGAAAATGTACACGACAACATTTTTTGACACTACATTTTTCCCCCAGTGTAGTGAGAGGATGGACTTTCTTCAAGCTCACACTAAAGTAGACATTCAAGAGGGGTCCAATTGTACCAATGCAGATGGTCTAGGATAACAAAGATCAAGGATGTAACCAAGCCCTTGGGATCCAAGACCCTACATCAAACTGACATAAACACAAAAGGACATGCACAAGGTGTATAATTTGCAGCATCAAGATACACAAACTTACAATGTCAATAAAAAAAAGAAAGTTAAAAAAAAAGAAAAATTAAAAATGAGGTGGATCAACCTTCAACTGTTTGTCCAACTTGATGTGGATTAGATCTAATCTATTTATCCAAAAATCCACACTTACTCTAAGGCAGCAAAACTTCAAGTTGTCTACTAGGTGAGTAATCTAAGATGGTGAGACACATACACACACGTCTAGTGTGTGCTCACCACACACATGAGTGGCTAAGGGAAATTCATGCCCCAAATTTACTTCTCATCCAACCATACCAAAGTTATACCTCCTAATAACTTTGATATGGTGCCACACAACAATGATCTTCGAGCATTAGGAGACAAGAAAAGCTTCATATACTTGAAACTAATGAAAAAACAAGATGGTTCCACAAGAATGCAAAGTGTATTACACAAGGCGGCCATATAACCAATATTGTAAATAGTGTAAGGAATTTTCAAAGGTATTTTTCTTAATTTGTGCAAGGTCTCTTCTTATGGGACATTGTGCCTAATGTCTACAATAGAGGACAAGTCAAAGAAATATCACACTCTCAGAGGAAATCAAGCCTAATGACACCACCAAGAAGAGGACACATCACATGAAGAAAGAAAATCACACAATGAAACATGAGTGTTGATGTATTCCCCCACCTTAAAGTGGTTGCTAACGCCATTATTTTCAGCAATTAAGTTAAAGTAGAAGAGGACAAGAGAGCTTATTTGAAAAGTCCTATGTTAGGTCATATGTTTCTAAATCAAACTACATCATGAATAAGTATGTCACAAACAAGTCAATTTAAGGCATGTCATCCAAATCCCAAGCTTGTTCTTATATGTACATGAAAGGGGGTCAACTAGCCAAAATAAACAACAAGTGACATATGAGGAAAAGGCTACTTAACCCCTTGCCCCCACTTAGTGCAGGAAAAGGATGATCCAAATAGGATGAAAGTAAATATAAATTAGAGGAACTACGTGCTTCAACACAAGGAAGAGCACCTTAGTCCCTATGATGTTTAATTTTGTTACTCAAAGCCTTACATTCATTAGCAGAATGACCAAGAACTCTATGATTGTGCAAAATGAAAGTTTGTGTTAAAATTTATTTTGTGTTCTTGGAGGGAGGGATATCAAATGATCTTGGAGGAGTCTCAACAAGATACCTTCTTGATCAATGTAGAGGATGTTCATTTATTTTGTGACAAAGATATCTCTTGCTTAGTACAAGGTGTCATACCTACACAAGAATCTTTAGATTATGAGATTTTGTTCTCCCCTTTACAAGAGGGTGTAAAATTGAACATGCTCAAGTCATTAGTGTTTTGTGTGATGATATTGACATTAAGTGATTTTTTTTTGTTTCAATTCTTACAAAGGATAACAATCAAGACCACTAGTGTCTATCAATATATGATGCACTACTATTAAATTCGGTTTAGAAGAATCTTTTGTAAGAGTGTTGATCTTAACTGAAGGCTTTTTTGATGGGTTGATTTCTATGAAAGGATAATAACCAAGTCCATTAGTTGTTTCTTGTGTGTTAGGATCTATAGGGACATGAATATCTTTTTCATTAGAACCACATCCTTTTCCATTATAACCAAGTTGTTTCACAAGTTCATAAACTCTTCCATAAATATTTTTCATTTCTCTTGGATTCAACGGTTGTTCATAGTCAAGTTCATTAAAGTTTGTTGTGTAATTTGCTATATTTTTTTCTAAAGCGGTTGAGGTGGATGCTTTTGAAGGGTCTTCCAAATTTTGTGTTGACATTATTACCACTTTTCTTTCTTTCTGGAGTTTTTTTTATGATCTTGTATTCTCCCATGAATGTAGGTTCAAAATCTAAGGAACCCCAATCATCTTCTAATAGATTTGGGATGGCCTCAATATGTTTTTCTTTGTATTTATGTTGCACAAGTTCTACTTGTGTAGTTGTTTTCAATGTTTTCAAAGGATTCTCTTTAACTTTCTTAATGTTTAAACAACTATTCGGTTTAGGGTCGGATTTGATTGTATATACCATGTTGTTATAGACACATTTCATTATATGATGAAGGGTAGAGGCAACCACATTCATCTCATGAATCCATGGTCTTCACAAAAGGAGATTATGTGAGAGATCATTTGGCATGACATGAATCGGGGTTTGTAATGTGGCCTTTCCATTTATAATAGGTAAAGTAATCACACCCAACTATTGTTTTCCTATGTTATCAAATCTATGAATTGACAAGGAATTAGGTTGAATTTTTGACTTACCCACACCAATTTTATACAAAAGTATCATAATACACATATTAAGAGTATAACCATTGTCAAAAATGGTTCTCTTTATTCCTAATATGTTGTATTTGGCTATTATCATGAAGGCATCATTTTGTTTTTGCACTTCCAAAGGAGGGAGCTCACTTTGGTGGAAAATAGTGTCAGCATTTATTCCTTAAATCATGGCTACTATGTCATTAGGTAGGGCATTAGAAGGTAAAATAAATTGTTGTAAATCACTTTGAATCATGTTGTGGTAATGAGGGGAGGCTTGACTAGGGTCCCATAAGGACATCTTATCAGGAGCATTCTTTAGTTGTTCAACAAGAACATACTCCTTTCCGCTTTGCGAAGGAAAATGAGGAGCACTAGGAAAGATGGGATTAGGAAAAGGTAAGGTTGTTGAGGCGTTTGTCTTGGTTGCAAATTTTTTCTAGTTTTATATGTATGAGCAACGGTATTATGACTTGGCTGCTACAAAACATGATTCTTAGGTGGTTAAAGGATAAGCTCGGGTTTGTGTGAAGGGGGGTAAAAGATAAGTTGAAGTTGAATAATATTAACATCCTTTAGTGAAGGAGAGTCTAATGTTACTTCATCATCTTCATCTAAGGGAACTATATAATTATTTTCAATGTTATCCTTTTCTTGCGCCATGATATAGAGTTATCAATGGTTGGATTTTCTTGTTTATCACATGTAATAGAGTTATCAATGGTTGGATTTTCTTGTTTATCAATAGTGGGGATTTAAATATAGAAAAATGGTACTCTCTTATCACTTCTAGGGTTTTGGACCTAAAAGGAGAGAGGTTATTTTCAATCATTCACTCAAGAAAAAACCCTTGATATTTCAATGAAAATGAGATTGGAATATGACAAAGGAAAGGTTCAAGGGAAGTGATAACAAAAATTGAGGGTTCACCACCAAGTGTAGACTTGGAAAAAAATGAAATGCTGGGAAACACAATGTGATATGTGCAAACTAATTCTAAATGACCTAGAAATGAGCATGAAACAAAATAGAAAGCTAGAAAATTGGAAGTGTGCACCTGGAGTCTTGTTGGAGATGAAAAGGAGCTCTCAAATCCTAAAAATACTAATTTTTATGCCTAGTGGGACTCATTTTTCATTTTGGGTGAATTAGTCTTGATTCTAGAAAATTGCACTAGAGCCTATTTTAGCCAAATGGGTATCCAAATCCACAAAATATCTGAAAAATAGGTACACTGGGACTCATTCACCACTCTTGGTGAATAAGTCCACTATGAATTTTTTGGAAACTCAGGAGTGGAATTTTTAGCTCTCAATCTACCCAATCTATACCTCTAGGTGTCTGGATTCGAAACCTTGATTTTTGGGGTTGTAAGTGACTTTTTGTGAATATTTTGACCTTGCAAGTAGTGATATGACTCCAACAGTTTTGAAACATATTATTCAATCACCTCTAAGCATTCAAAGCACCTAGATCTCCAATCACACAAAGAGAGAAAGAAAATGTTTATTCTTAGGGAATATGGGGTTTCCCTTGGTCAAACCCATTTTAGGTAATTAAACCAAAATGATGAAACAAGATAATGAAGCATGAATATGAAGTAATGCAATTAGAAACTTTCCATGATGATGTATCTTGAAGTACTGTAATAGTGGATGAAGAATCTTTCTCTTGAATGTCTTAGAATTGATCTTGTGAGCTATCTTGATGACTTTGTGAAGACTTGAAATACCTAACTAGTGCTTGCTTGACTTGAGAACATGAATACCTTATGTTAATTGGATAAAATAATGAATTGGAAGCTTTTTTATATAGGAAAGGCTCTCAAAGGGTTCTTATTTTGATCCCCGAGGCCAACATTCATCCAAATTCAAGTTAGAATTGCAATTTCCCCACTCAATTTTGAAAAATTCCCAAAAAGGGACTCATACACCCAAGGTGATGAATGAGTCCCACCTTGAGGTTTTTAAGTATATACTTTGAATTGTTCTTGATTAGTGCATCATATACAATCTCCCTTTGAAAATCCATAAATCTCTCTATTTTCATATCCAGAACCCTTATATTAATTATTTTTCTTCATCAACCTTCTTTATCAAATTATCTTCTATGGTCAATGGGCCCTTGATCTATTAGTGAAGTTGAATGGTTCTTAATGAGCCCACTAGGGATCAAGTCTCATTGAGTGCAAGGCCCCGACATCATAAGGGATGACATTAGGATCATCTCCCAAGCAAATTTGGTGGAATGGATACTTCTCAATCCTTGTCTCTTAGATGAAGATGTTCAACCCAAAAAAGACTCTTGCTCCCATATCAAATAGCTGAAAATTATTTGTGGATGACCTCCATTAAAAATAAATAAATAAATAAATTAAAAAAAAAATTGTCTTCTATGATAAATCATTTATATTAATAACTTAAAATTTATATCACTAATATACTTTTAAAACTTGCTAAATTTAATATATATAAAAATTACTAATAATTTTTTTAATTTTAATATTTTGAAGAAAACATACTCACAAATACCTCATTGCATACATCATTTTTTCTTAAAGAAAAAGCTAATCAACTTTCCTTTATAGATTTCCCTCTCTTTCCACTTTCCTTTATAGATTCTCTCTCTTTCCACTTCTATAGAAAAGTTCATATAGCTGTCCGGAAAGCAACCCATAACTGTCCTTCAAGGGAGATAACCATCTTGAAAACTCCTAACCGTCTTTCAAATTCTTCCGTTCTACTGCCTCATAATTAAACCCAAAATCCATGTATTGATTGTCCTTTGAAAATGTGGAAAAGAGAAATCAATCATATGTTCAAAATGACATTTGAAAGACAGATTAGGGATAAGATGCCATTGCACAGATGTTTTCAAAGATAAGCATTGCAAATTATTATTTTGATAGAAATCGAGTTTTCTGTAAAAGAAAGGTCATGCCAATAATAATTAGCCATCCATATAAAATCTAATGCAACTTACTCACACTTACTATGGTGTAGAATTAGAGTTTGAAGAGACCAGCAGAAACAATAATGGGTCAATATCTGGCCAAGGCCAAGGGGAATGAAGAAACTCTAGTTCCTTCTTCTACAACAACGACCAATTCCAAGGTGGTGAATTATACCTTGTCAACATCATCTAAACTTGCAAAAGTGTTGCCCACTGGAATTGTGTTTGTTTTTCAGGCTCTCTCTAATCTTCTCTCCAATAATGGAGACTGTGAGAAACACAATCAGATTTTGGTAGGAGTTGTTTTGGGGGTTCTTGCAATCTTCTGCTTTGTTCTGTCTCTGACTGACACCTTCACAGATGACTCTACGGGTGAAGTGCAGTGTGGGATTGCCACGATTAATGGCATAGCCACTGGTAATAAATCTAAGCCTTCTAATGAATCCGAGTATAGGCTTCAAGTGAAGGATTTTGTGCATGCAACTGTGGCTGTTGTGGTGTTCTCTGTAATGGCTCTCACAAACCAGAATATTGTTCGGTGCTTGTACCCCTCTGCTGAGAGCACCATAAATAAGGTGTTGCAGCTTGTTCCCATCGTCGTCGTTGGTTTAGGCAGCGCGATAGTTGTTCTACTCCCTCACAAGCGAAATGGAATCACTCATCCTGTTACAACTCGTAGTAGCACTTAATGTCGAATTGTAGGTGTTTCTCATCAATCCGTACTACTAGTTGGAGTGTAATTTCTTCCGTAGATTATGCAGTTTCCATGTTTGAACTACAGTCTATCTCATACATTGTCTCAGTCATGAATGTATGTAGTTATGTTACACTTTGCATGTCAGTTATACTCTAGTTTGCATGTTGTTTGCATGGGTTTTGTTGCTGTTTAGCTATTAGTTTCATTTAGTTTATCGACCTCTGGAATTGTGGAAGACCTGTATATAATCAAACAGACGTAACTCATTTATTTAGACAAAAAAATTCATTTGGTGCAGGAGCGCATCTGCCCACCTTATGAGTAAAATAGTTTTCTAAGCTTAGATAAGTACATGAAGACTATTTGTATTAAAAGATATTAAATGTCTTTGTTTACAAAGCAGATGTTCCTATCCCCAGGGGAGATATCTGTTGTCTTTGTTTAAAAAGCAGATGTTCCTACCCAAGGGGGGATATTATTTGTTAATGTTTTATATAATGGGATGTCGTTATTTATAATCTTGGCAATACTTTCATCTTTGTTTGTTATATTATAATAATAAACATTCTACATATTATAGAAGAGACAAAATTTGTTAATTTTTTTTTGTTTGAATGAATATGTGATTGAATATATTTTGTGGTATATTGATTTTGGTTGTTCTTAGAACTTTCTAGTTGGTAATCAATCCATATTTAATCTAGTTGTGACTCATTTTGTAACAGATTTAAACACTTCTAAATATAAAAATAGAGATCTCATTAAATACTTTAGTATATTAAATTCTAGGAGTAGGATCGGATTAAGTGCAAGCCCAAGAAAACAATCTTGTCTCCTAAAAACCTCAAAATAAACATTTGAAACTACACTAATGGAACAATAGATCTTGGTTTTATTTCAGACTTTAAAATTTGTATCTATCAAAATTGATTTTTTCTTCTATTATCTTTGCATAATCCTTTGAATGGTTACTGAATACTTATTTTTTAATCCAGTACAACCACCTATGACACCCAAACCATGCTATAATGGTTGTCATGATGCCATGGATTATAAAATATTTGTTATAATAGCCTTTTATCTTGGTATGCGACTTCTCTTTTCATCCTTGTTATGAAAATAGGTTCTTTGCAAGTAACTAATTTGCATATACTATCTTACAATAGTTACTTCTCTCATAACTCGTATAAAGAACATAATACACACATTCTTCACAACATATTGTTCTTTCTTACAATTGAAACAATATAAGTTTTACATTGCTATGAAACATAGGTTTCTTGTAGGTAGCTAGTTTTTATATTATCCTACAATGATTACTTCCCCCATAACAAATACAAAGGCTAGGATACAAACACTCTTTCACGACACATAGTTCCTTCTTGCAATTGAAACATATTAATTTTACCTTAGCATAGATTCTTGATTTTTAAATACCTCTGAAACATTGGAAATAGGTGTCCACCTTTTGGGAGGTGGAACACAAACTAGGTGTTTAGGGACCTAGACCTGTTTCCCTCAAGTTTCACTCAAGGAAACCCTAGAGATCTCGATCTAAGATATATGCAAACGAGAAAGAGATCTTGCAATAGGGTTGTCCTAGGGTTTGATTATAAGCTAAAGAAGAGTTCACTACCAACCTAGGGCTTGGAAAGACAAGAAATGAAAGCAAGATGAAAAGTACCATGCAAAATCTAACTGGATGACCTAGGAAATGAAACTAAATTACAAAATATAAAACTGGAAATGAACAGAGGTGCACTTGGAAGAGTGATGAGGTCAAAAAAAGTTTCAAACCCTTGAAAACTTGTTTAAGGCCCACTAGGACTCATATGCCAGTCTAGGTGATTTAGTCCCTGGCTGGGTTTCTATGTCGAAAGTAGAATTTGATAGTGCTTAATCTAAATTTTCTGAAACCTAGAAAATGGCAGTACTAGGACTCATATTCCCAAGGTGGCATATTAGTCCCAAAATGCTTTTTTGGAGGGTCGAGACCTAAATCTACTCTCCTATCTCTTCTCTTTCTGCCATACTTTGTTTCTAGATCTAAAACCCTAATTTGCAACCTATAGGTGACTTTCAGTGAAGATGACAATCTTGTGATGACTTGAAGACTTTTTTTCAGCCTTGCAGCCTAATATTCAAGGATCTCTAAGTTACAACACACCTAGATCTATAATCACACATGTAGAGAGAGAAAAACTTGTTTTTTTTAGATAATGGGGGTTTTCCTTGGTCAAATGTTGTTTATTTAATTAAACCAAGTGATGAAACAATTAAATAAGGACATGAAACATGAAACATGCACAATGATACCTTGAAATGATGTCTTCAGATATAAATCGACAATCTAGCATGAAGTGGTCATGTAGAATGTATATCTTGATCTAGAACTTTTGTATGAAACAATGCTTGCAAATGGATCTTCAATGCTACATCACAACACTAGCTCAACAACATTCTTGATGCTGTTGGTCTTTGACATGATGATGGATCTTGAATTGTTGCAGCAAATGATGAAGATTTATGCCCTTGAATTCCTTAGAAATGATCTTGAATACTCTTGTGAAATCAAATTTCTATAAGGAATGCTCTCATGGAAGTCTTAGGTGAAAATGAGTAAAATAAGCTTGTATTAATATATGTTTATGCCAAATTTCTCGAAATTACAACACTACAAGCCAACATCAGACCTAGGAGGACAAAATCCCACCAAGAATTTGAATTAAATTTTATTTTGGGCCACATGTGACTCATATGCCACAAGTGGTGTATGAGTCCCATTAGGCTTAACTATGGGACACATTTTTCAAAAAAACTTAGAATGGTGTAAAATAAAGCTTGGGGCCCAAAAACCTAGGTGGGACTCATACACCCAAGGTGGTGTATGAGTCCCAGATCACTAAATCTAGACTACACAACCTAAAAACACTTGAATTATGATTGGATGTTTGTTTATGTTAGGATTTTCCTAGGAAAGATGTACATTAATTAAGGATTCTGGAGGCAAAATAAGGCCAAATAAGCCACAAAGAAGCTTAATCATTTAATGACAACATAGATTAGTGTAAAAGTGTTAGGATACACTTTACGACACCCTAAATAAGGCATAATTAAGTCCACTTTGTTTACAAGGGCCCAAAACTTTAATGTGAAGGTGTAAATGAATATGTACTTTACAACACTAAGTTAAGGAAAAATTAGGTCAATTTAGTTTACAAGGGTCCTAAACCTAATGTGAATGTGTAAAATACATTACAACACTAGATCAAGATGACATTAGGTTTATTTTAGTGTTAACCATTCATATATTAAGAGAAAATGTACCATCCCCAAGAAGGGCATACAATTTTTGTCATTACAACCTCTTTCTTGGCTAAACTAGTGGATAACTAGATGGAGTTTAATCTCTCAATTGCTTCTTTACATATTTTCCTCTACTATTACATTTGGATATGTTTATCCTCTAAAAACAAAGTCTTGCTCTCCTCTACTTGATTTGATAGATGCCCATGCTTTGGTAAACAAATTTACAATTATGATAAGACTTTCAAAAAATAATATTAAAAAGAATATGCAATCTTTCAATTGTTCTTGATTTGTACATCATATAAATTAACCTTAAAAAATTCGCCAATTTTATATTATCATATCCAAAATCCTCATATTAAGAGTTTTCCTAACTTTAATAAATTTGAGTCTTTTCCTTGCCAAAAAAAATCTTCTATCATAAATCATTTTTATTAAAAATTAAAATTCATCGCATTAATATACTTTAAAAATTACCAACAAATTTGGGGCGGGGGGGCTAGCTCAATTGGCGAAAGCATCTCTTGCAGGCAAGAGGTCACGAGGTATAGTCTCCCCCCAAACCCATGGTATCAGAGGGCGTGTTGCGCCAACGCCACTGGTCATGTGAAAAAAGTTTACCAGATGCACTGCAGTTTATAGGAGGGCGGATACCCGACACTGCAGTCTAAAAAAAAAAAGTTACCAACAAATTTATCAATTTTAATTTTAGAAGTAAAAACCCTCACAGTTGACGTATGGCATACCTCATTTATTCTTTAAAACAGAAGGTAATCCACTTTCCTTTATAGATTCCTCTATCTTCTCTTCTCTTCTTCCTGTTCGAGCTGTTATTCAATGGTGAATAGCATCTTGAACTCCAAGCTGTCATTCAACGTCTTCCATTCTCAGTTGTCGCATACATAACGCCAAAATCCATATATTGATTGTCCTTAGAAAATGTGGAAAAGAGAAATCAATCATATGTTGAAAATGGAAATCCATCATTGAAGATAAGATTTTATACGAAATAAAAGTTAGTGCGATATTTCGTAGAGATAAGAATCATTCAAAAATGAATGTCTTCAATTAGAGCAATACGAATATAAATCTAAGGCGATTTCCCTACAATTTCTGATCTTAAAGAATTTCGAAAAGACACCTTAAAATTAAAGGTGAGGATGTTTGCAAAGAAATGTTGAAATTAAAATGAGATTTTGAGATTAGAATCGGTCAACTGAAGAGTGCAGGATTATTTCCTCACAATTACTGATCTCCTAAGAGAATTTGGAAAGTGAAAAAATAAATCAACAATGAAGATCAGATAGTATAAAAGAAATAGAAGTTTAAAATGACATTTGAAAGAGGGATTAAGGATGTTACAAAGACTTTTTCAATGATAAACATTGCCGATTATTTTATTTTCAAATAAGTAGACTTTTCTATAAGAAAGAATGGGGAGGAGAAAATCAATCAAATTTGACAATTTAAGGTAATGTAATCGTAATTAGTTATTTACCCAAGATATAGGCTGCTGGGTCATTCGGCTGGGTCATGGGACACCTCTATTGTATATAAAAAAGAAATAGTAATTAGTTATTTATATTTAAATTTATTATAATTTTTTCATATAGAGTCATTTTTCATGTCATACACACATTTATTCACATACGTCATCTAATTAAATAATTATGTATCTATAAATTTTATATACAAAAATTCTATTCAACACTTTCAAGTTTTAACAAGTGGTGTCATAGCATCAATGATTTTGTGCTTATTAAAATTTGTAAAGTTTATTCTTAGAATGTTTGAAGGTTGATTAAGGAAAAAAATATATTATACATGTCATGGAGATGTAAGTTTGTAGAAATGATTGTCAAATTGGAGATTCAGAGATATGGTGTATATGATCTATTTCTTTATTACTTTCAATGTCATTAATGTTTGCTACTCACGAGAGTGATGATGGGATGTTAGAAAGATTGTGAAAAATAAAAAACAAACCAAAAGAAAGTTGTGCCAAGAAACCATCACTCTAGTGCATCAAAATAGAATTAAAATTAAGATTTGTCAAATCAATTATGTTACTTCAAAAGGAAAAAAGCAATCAAAAAATAGTTTGCAAAAGAAGAAAATTTAAAGAATAAGGAAGTCATAGAATTCACCCATATTTTTCTTAAGTTTTAATTATTACGAAAGGAAATGAAAGGGATTATGAAGTTAAAATACCATTGCTCAAAAGGGAATTTAAGCACTAAAGAAAAAAAGTAATGTGATACAAAGGTGTAGAGTAGAAAAATTGATCCTAAATCCAAAAAGTATATAACTTGGATCAACACCTTTTTCTTTGACTCCACATTCAAACACAAACCAACTAGGGTTTGATGAATGGCTAGTTGCCACAAGGGACAACCAACCTTCTAGGGTTTGGTTTCTTTGAATTGAAAAAAGGAGAAGTTTGTTAATAGGCATATTTGACATAAAGCATAGATCTGAAAATATAATTTATGACATAAATAAAAATGAAAATTGTCACAACAATTGTAGATCTAGAAAAAGGAATACAAAGAGGAACCTATGATTAAGATCTAGGTCCGAATGTGAAGGTATAGGGTAGTGATTCCCTAGACCAAATAAGCTGTTTTTTTAGGAACTACAAACTTTAAATACTAGGTTACAATCTGCTCTGTCTTTCTTGTGACATGGTCTTGACAAAACATTTTGATCTAACTTGCACACATTAAAAGAAGGGGAAAGTTTGTGTTGTATAGGGCCTTGCCTAAATCAAACCATGTTTTGGTATTTCCACCTACATCTACAACAAATGATAATGATCAAGAGGGAATTCCCTAGTTAGGGTAGAGGAAAAAATAATAATTGATTGAAATGACAAATAAAATTGGGTAATGTTACCTAGGTATGAAATCTTTGGCAAAGTGATGCACATACCATGAGTTGTGACCAAAACTTGTTTTATGGATGTTTGAATGACTTGAAGAATTGCAATAGGTTATTCCAAAAAACATAATAGATTGTTGAATCGTAGATTTTTGGCTCTTAGCAATTCTCTACCTCTTCTAGGGTTTTTCACCTAAAAGGAGAGAATTAGGCCAAAATGCTAGCTATTTCATTCAAATAATGTTATGTGTGATGTTGCCTATCCTAAATGAAGTTAAATAAATGCAATTGACTGATCTAAATGAATGAAAACGAATGCAAAACTAAGATTTACATTATGTTAAAAACACACAGTGATATGCAAAAAGCATGAAAGAATGAATAAAAATGCAAATTAACCTAAACAAAAAGTTGTTTCTCAGAACATGTGCACCTGGAAACTATAGATGACTAAAGAAAAATATACAAAACTAATGAAGCTTGAATATAGGTTGAATGGGACTCATTCGTCACTTTCAGTCAATCAGTCCTAGGTTAGGACTTTTCTATATAGAATCTATTTTCTGACAGTTGGGAACCTCAATCTGAATTTGAATCAATTTTGCACCTCAGGAGGGACTCATTCACCATGCATTGTGACTCATTCGTCACTTTCAGTCAATCAGTCCTAGGTTAGGACTTTTCTATATAGAATCTATTTTCTGACAATCGGGAACCTCGATCTGAATTTGAATCAATTTTGCACCTCAGGAGGGACTCATTCACCATGCATTGTGAATCTACCTTGGACTTTCTACAACTTCAAAATTTTGTTATGCCCCTTGACACTTGTATAGCAAAACAGCTTGAAAATGTTTGTCTGATAGGGCGTTTGCCTTAGTCAAACCCCTAGTTGGGTAATTAAACCTTGAATAGAGAAAAATTTGAGTAAACCCTAGCCTTAGATGTGTTAAAGACTAGGAAATTTTGAATCATAACAAAAACCCTATTCTATTGATCTAGAGTAAGACATACAAAGATGATCTATATGATGCAAGATATCAACCCTAGAAACCTTATAACACATGAAAAATAAGAATGAAATGACATGCAAATGATAAACAAAAAAGATACAAACCTTAATTTGAAGATAAAGTGAAAATGGAAGATGGAATCAATAGGAAATGAAGTCCTTAGGCATGATTTGGTGGCTAGTTGCACCTCTTCACCCTATATTTCTTCATGATTCACCATACGCATCCATCATCAACCCTTTGAAATGTTGGATCTTGACAAGAGAAGTGAGATTCAAGACCTACAAAAACCCTAGTTTGTTGCCCTAGAACTTCAATTTTTACTAATGGAACTTGTTGTGGAAGACTTTACCCTAAAAATTTCTCTTGAGACATGATAAAAAGATGATAAAAGATGTGTGAAATGACTTAAAATGAGTATTTATAAGAAACAATACCTTATTTTCCTATTAATTAGACCTAAGAGGTCGACATTAACCAAAAATTAAAGTTAAATTGATTAAATTCCTACTTAAATTTGAATTTTTCCTCAAAGGGCACTCATTTACCACCCTTGGCAAATGGGTCCCACTAGAGGGGACTTATTTGCCTAAGGTGGCGAATGGGTCCCACTACTGTTGTTTGAAGGTGGGTTTTCAAGGTATGACATAATTAAATGTTGTTTGTCAGGTTTTATGTGATTTCTCAAGTAAAACGAGCCTCTAGATCAAAATTTATGGGTCTAAGGGGCCTAGAAATGTTGTTTTGAAGGGAAGTAATGTGAAGTGACTCAAAAGTGGGTCTAATTATGCATGAAATTGTCTCTTTTCTCAAGAGGGTCCAATTTTCTACAACACATTTAGCCCCCACTTTAGCACCCATATGACTCTATGTGCATATGTAAGCTAAACCTGACTCTAAATGATGCACCCTACTACATAAAAGGATATATATTCAAAAAGATGGGAGAAAAAAGCCCCCAGTGCAGTTATTTGCACAACCAAAAAATTAGGAACCACATCGTGCAATGCACATTCATTAATTGCTCAAAAATATTTTTATGTAGCTCTTAGGAATCCAATTTGAGGGTAGATGTATGCCCCCCTTGATTATGCTTGCTTTATGGAGGTGGAATCAAGGTAGAAATCTAGCCATGTTGAACAAAAAACATCATATCCTAGGGAATTTCTAAGTACCATGACACATAACGATAGACAAATGATGATGTCAGGTGTAGAATCATGATTCCAATGCAACAAATGATGTCAAAAAGGAATTACCCTAGCACCTGTTATGATGATTTGAAGAAGATATACGTTATAAATCCTTTAAGAGACAATAACCCTATGGTAATGCATAAAAGTATGAAGAGGTGAAAAGTGATTAAAGAAGGAGGAGAAAGTAATTTGTCACTTACTATTCATGTTACCTTTGTGTAGCTTGAAAGCAATGAGTGAGAGAAGAACATGCCGAGTAGGAAAGATTACACACCTTCGTGGTTGGACGCTCTTCATGAGTAGGTGGCACATGATGATCTGTATCATGAGGCGAGTCGATTCTATAACTTTCGCATTGTGATTTTATGATGATTTAATGATTTTTATGCATAGCTAGGTTAATTTAGGGTTCTTGGAAATTTGTTTTCAAAGTGTCCCCCTTTTTAGCAAAGTGTCCCATTTGTTCACAAAGTGTCCCTTTTATTCATAAAGTGTCATGTGTCTTTGCAAATTGTCTCATTTCTTTGCGAAGTGTCCCTATTTCTTTGTGAAATGTCCTAAAAGGGTTCTAAAGTTTCTAGGTCCATTAGGGAAGCACACTAGATCAACTTGAGCACACTTGCATGATGAAAATTATGATAATTGAAAATATTAGATGAAATTTAGAATAATTTGTGATGATTTTGATAGGTCCATGCTCGGTCACGACAATGGCTAGGGGGAAGACAATTGAATTTTTTGAGAGATCATGTGCTTGTGCTATCAATGCAAAAGGTGGAGCATTTATAGTTAGTGGGTATCTATTGGGCATATATTATGCCACCCATGAGATACCATGACACCATGCTAATGGCTCTATGTGAGTGTTGGGATGCAGATACCTGTACCTTTCATCTTCCCACTATGGAAATGACTATCACACTTGAGGACGTACACCGCATTCTTTGATTTCCCATTTGAAGAGTGTGAGTGTATTTTCAGCAGGATTAGTTAGTCTGAGAGAAGAAGAGAGATATGCAATATTGTTTGGATGGATCTGTACATGATGAGAGGGTTAGAGCACAGATCAAGCTTCCCATGCTACTGTATTCATGAGCTCCTATGGTTAGACGAATTATGATGCACAAAATGGCATTGGTTCTCAATCCATATGGATGAGCAACACACTTGGATGAGGGATTGGTACACCTGATACAAGGGATGTATGAACAAAGGATAGTCTATTCGTAGGGCTGTTGCATTCTAGCACACTTGTATTATTATCTTGGTTAGTTTTTATTTTGATATATCAACAATATGGTCCATTGTACACATGTGGTTCCTTGAGCATATCACATGTACTAGGCCTCTCAGATACCCTTGTAATATAGCAGCAGGATATCTAGGAACATTCGGCTATCCTTTGCGATGGTTATGGTAGTATGGTGATTTACACATTTGGAGGGTGAGACTTGATCAGTTGGACAAGGAAAAGATCCTATGGAGGTCGTATCTACTCACTCAATAATGGCTAGACCCCACAGGACAGTGACGAAGGATTTAGATGGATAGATATCTAGTAGGGAGGCATGACTATGTCATATGACCATTCTATTATGGGAAATTCATGCGACCTTTTGGACAAGTACAGACACCATTGAGGGTGTGCTACTTCATTAGATGATTAGTGTAGAGTGCTCGAAGGCCAATGCCACTATTCAACTGATGAGAGATCATGTATGGGAGAGTGATTCTAATGATTCAGATCGCGACCAACCACTAGTCTCTATGTTGATGATGTTGGTAGCACAAACGAGTAGGAGTGGTGATCATATGCACAACTAGCTCCTATGTTCCCCATGGATTTTCCTCTAGGTGATGCAAAGCTAGCAGTAAATGAGGGTGATGAGCTAGAGGAGAGAGAAGAGGAGGTACAATATAGGCTAGTAGATATTTTTACAAAAATTATCGATGAGTATCAATATGAGGCCGATCCTGATTATGAGGACAAGGATGGAGGAGAGGAGGATGAGGAAGGGATAAGGATTGTGCAGTGGATTATTATTATGAGGCGGAGAAACCCTCGAGTGAGGGTGATGAGGTAGCTATTAAGGATTAGTACGAGCATGGAGAGTCATCACATACTTATAGGACCAAATAACGGGCAGTAACTACAACAAACATCAGTACTCATAGTTAGAGAGAGGCTAGCACATCCTCCATGCCCCCCAAAGATGAGGAGGTTGACATTCCTAATGCATCAAGAGACATAGGTGATGATATTTGACTTTATGCATGTCTTTTAGTGATTTATGTTGTATGTTTATATATATACATCATGTTGATGTGTTACTGATTATGTACATTTTCTATCTTGCAGAAGCAATGAGACACTAGTGAGAGTTCTATCGTTAGGCTGCTATAAATATAATGTCTGCATCCATTGAGGAGGAGGAGATGGATCCTAACTACATGCCCCCATTGATCATGGAGGAGAAGTTAGAGACACACAGACCTTTCATGAGATTACGGGAAGTGTACAAGAGCATGAGGAGATGACTCCATTAGGAAAAGTGTGCACTATAGTCAACACAAGCTTCAGTAGAGGTAGAGAGATTGCAAGCAAAGCTGGCATAGACATAAGTAGAGAGGGATCAAATGGTAGATGATCAGCTTATAGCTATTGGGTGAGTATAGGGTCTAGAGTATGCACTAAGACTTGGTATTTTGTGATGCAGAAGCATCCAGTGGTGTGAGGGCAATCTTGCATCACCCAAAAAGATTATTTCCATTTTTGTTCCTGTTGTTTTATTTTTGTATATGTTTTTGTATTTTTGGATACCCTTTTCGTCAAATAAGAGTTTCAACTTTCAGAATAGTTTTTCTACTTTTTCTGCTCAACTACTATTTTTAGCAGGTTTGAATTTGAAGTCATGGGAAGACAAAAATTTATGGGAAGGTTCAGGATGGAAAAATACACAGTTTGGTGAAAGAATCAGGTCAAGATCATTCACGACTTGAAAATTATTCAAGTTCCAATTTCTGCTTTTTGCCTTGAAAATCCTTCCGAGCTCAGTTTGAGGCACTAAACGATCCCGGATGGGCCTGAAAATTTGCAGAAATGCCAAAGTAGTTTGCCAAAGGCCTACTTTGCAAAAAATCATCTTTTCGAGAGCTTTCCGAAAAGGTATTATCATTGAAGATCCAATAGTCGGATTAAAAGTTATGGCTGCCGGAAGTTGGTGCATATTTTAGAAATGTGCTAATTTTCGACTGTGAATTTAAACTTGAATTTCAAATTGTAATTTTGGGGCCAAACTGCCAAAAATCTAATCTCGAAGGTTGTTTTTGGTTCCAAACCAAAATGGGTCTATTTATGGGATTGTTTCTAATTTTTGAGTAACTTTTTGGGAAAGAAGTTCGCATGATGCAAAAGGGGGATCTGGGTAATTTTTGTAATTCTGTAATTTTCTTTCTAAGACTTCTATAATTTGCATGTATCACAGACCTCAAGGATTTGTGATCCTCTGCATGTAAGAGCTCCATATTTTAATATAAAATATTATTCTCCATTTTGTGAGTGTATTTTTGTGTCTGGGATTTGCTCCCTCGTCAATTTGTGATCATGATCACACATGACCATCTCATGATGACCAGGGACTAGATCCCAAGCACTAAATCCTGAGGGGTTTAGATCTCATAGGCGACAATGACATTGTATATGAATCTGAGATGTACATGAAACTCTAATATATATATAGACATGTGCCCTTTGATTTTATAGTGATGTGTCTCTTGTATGTGAATGTTAAATGCTATGTGATTAACTAAATGACTTATGGTAAAAATTATTTAATTAATGGCTTCATGATTTAACATGAATGGTGTGATCTAACATAAAACATATTTTAGTTTTAGCATAAATACAACAATGATAAATGAAAAAGAATATTCTAAATTAAATAAACCAATAAGGATTTCATTTAACACAATAGGAGGTTGAATAGTATGAAGCCTAAAGTAATTATTAAATGAACTAAAATAATATCCTTAGTGTTTTAGACAAACAAGAAAATTTCATTGTCAAGAACAAAGGAATGTGAAAGTTATGACATCAGATAACTTTAAACAACACTGCTATACCACTCATACTATTCAAAGGGGAATAGAGATAATACCGACGCAAATACACAACATTAATAGGTTCCCTAATGGACAATCCATCAAGTTGTGTTAAGAGATAAGCTCCAAACCCATAATTGGTATTAACTACATAAGGCCCCAACCAATTAGGGTTGAACTTATCATTATCTTTTTTGTCAGCACTAGCAATTCTTTGATTTTCAATAAGAACAAAATCGCCCTTAGAAAATGATTGAGGAATAACATGAATATTATGTGTGTGTTGTAACTATTTAATGTGAACTTGGAGATGTTTAAGGGCATTAATGCATTGTTCATAAAGCATCTCAAGTTGATGTAATGGTTGTTCTTAATGGTTGTTCTTTATAAGTGTTAGCATCAAAAAGATCTCAGAGAGAAACTCACAAAGTAGGAATTTCTAACTCCAAGGGCATAATCACATCAGTACCATAAACAAGGCTATAAGGGGTATTTCCTGTGGATGAGTGAACATTAGTTCAATAAGCCCAAAGTGCCTAAGATAGTTGTGTATGCTAGTCTTTATGATTGTTGTTGATAGTTTTCTTAAGGATTTGTTTGAGAAGCTTATTAGTATTCTCAGCTTGTCCATTGGATGGTGGGTAATACTATGTAGAGAAATGATGTTGAATATTAAATGTTTCAAGAAATTTTTGAACTTCTCTATTCTTAAATGTTGTTCCATTATCTAAAATGATTACAAAAGGAAGCCCAAATTGAGCAATTATGTGTTCTAACATGAAACAAAAAATTGCTTCAGCAGTTGTAGAGTGAAGGGGAATAGCTTCCACCCATTTTGTGTAATAGTCTGTTGCAGTTATAATAAACATAAGTCCAATAGAAGAAGGCAGTGAAATTTTTCTAATAAGATCCAACCCCATACTAAAAATGGCCAAATTGGCACATTGGCACGGAGCTTAGCAGTAGGAGTTTGAATCAAATTGCTATTCTCTTGACATTTGTGACATCGTTTAACATAGGTGAAGCAATCCTTCTCCATATGTCTCTAATAATAATCCATACGAATAAGTTTTTGGACTAATAAGCGACCTCCAAAAATGACCTCCACAAGCACCAACATGTTCCTATTCAAGCACTATATGATTTCAGAATATTTAAGACAACATAATAGGAGACCATTGAAATATCTTCTATACAATGTATTGGCAAGGATGACATATTTAGTTGCAAGTTTATGTAAGCACTTTCGAGTATTCATTGTCATAGGTTAGGGAATGGTTCCGTCTTCTAAGTAGTTGTATATTGTATCATACCATTCACATGAATTATCATAAGTTGTCACCAAAATGTCTTCTAACGGAGTATCAATCAAAGGTTTGGTGATGGGATGTAAAGGTGAAATTGGTGGAAGGATCGAGGGGGGATATGATAGAAGTTGAACTCGCCATTGCATTTGCATGTCGGTTATCTTTGCATGGGATGTTATCAATGGTGAACGAGTCAAATTTTTCTAATAGTCTCATTATAAGATATTTGTATTTTAATAATTTTTCATGTTTAGTTTGATATGTTCCATTGATTTGTTTGATGACCAATTGTGAATTTCCAAATATCTTAATATGTTTAATGTGTAGAGATAAAGCAACTTGCAGACCTGCACTCAAGGCCTCATACTCAGATGTATTATTTGTGCATAGGAAATTTAATCAATAAGATAAGGGAATAGGTTTGTCATTGCGTGGAATTAGGATCACACTAGCATCAAAACCTGTTATACACGTAGATCCATTGAAAAATAACTCCCATGGTTTAATTTCAGCAGACAAGACATGATCATTAGGGAAGAAATTAGGAGTAGGTAAAGCAAAAGGTGAAGGAGAATCAACTAAGTGATCGGTTAAGGCTTGGCCTTTGATTGATTTTTGAGAAAAAAATTTAAGGTCAAACTTAGTTAACAACATTACCCACTTAGCTAAGCATCCTAAAAGATCGGTTTTGTTGAAAATATATCTAAGAGGATCAAACTTTGTGACAACTTGTACTTCAACATTTAGTAAATAATGTTGCAACTTAATAGTAGCGAATACAAGAGCCAAACATTTTTTTCAATTGGTGAATATCTTGTCTCATAATCAATTATGGTGTAGCTAATGTAATAAATAGGGTTTTATTTACCATGATCATCGTGTTGAGCCAACAATGTTGCAAGAGCATGGGCAATGTACAAGATAAATGGTCAATATGGCATGAAAAGTTATAAAATGGGTTCCAGAGTGGCTAAATATTCCTTTAGACTCTCAAAATCCTATTTACAATCCGCATCCCAATCAAAAGGGACATCCTTTTTAAGGAGATGCATGAAAGGTAATGTGCAATCAGCTAAAGATGCAATGAAATGACGAATAGATTGAATTCGACCTTGTAACATACACAACTGAGAAATATTCCAAGAAGGTAGCATGCTAATTATTGCATCAATTTTATTTTTGTCCACCTCAATTCCTCTATGAGATATGACAAACCCCAGAGGTTTACCACTATCTACGACAAAGACACATTTTTTTGGATTTAAGTGCATTATTTTATGCATTCAAATATTTTACGAAGTACATTCATATTGTCTTGTCATGTTAACAATTTAGCAAGGATATCATTGACATAGTCTTCTAAAATTTTATGAATATAATTATGAAATATGAATTTCATTGCAAATTGATAAGTTGTACCAGCATTCTTTAAACCAAAGGGAATCACAACCCAACAAAATGTTCCCCAAATAGTTGTAAAGGAAGTTTTGTATTGATCTTGAGGATTAAAAAGGATTTGATTATAACTAGAAAATTCATCCATGAATGAAAAAAAAAGCATGTCCAATAGTTGAATCCATGATCATGTCTATATTAGGAAGCATAAAATGATCTTTTAAAAAGGCTTTATTCAAGTCTCAAAAACCTGTGCATATCCTCATACAGTTATCGGGTTTTGCAATTATGAAAATGTTTGAGATCCAAAGGGAAATATGTTTAATAAATCCCACATCAAGAAGTTTCTCTAGTTACTCTTTAACATGCAAGGCTACTGTTACCTGATTTTTAGCTCTTAACTAAAATCAGGCAACCTAGTGTTTTCTCTTTTCATGTTGTTTAAACATTTAAAGATAAACCATAAAACTGCTAGTTTCAATATGCAGGAAGGAGTGATTGTTAGTATATTAGATTACATTTTGTCATTTCAATGATGCATTACAACAAACAAGAAAGAGAATCATGTATTCAAATGTAATTTCTTTTATTGATAATCATTAAGGTACATGTCCCTTACAAGCCAAAGGAATAGCTCTGTTATTCAAATGAAAATATGAAACAACTCATACATGAATAAGTAGAATGAAACAAGAGAATGTGCATGTAAGAATGGAACCAGTCATTGCCTATGAATGACTGGTTACAAGACACCCATTGTCATGTTGTTTCTACCCTCAAGCCACTTGTGTCCCTCCCAACTCCGTAGCACTCCTCACCTTGCATCTAAAGAAAACATGATGTTAGAGCGAGGCTCTAAGAAATGAATGATTCAATCCTTACATACACACCTACCTATTCATGTATAAAATGATCCATAAGTGCATTAAACCAAAAAATTCAACATATGCATTTATTTTCTAACTGTTTGCTTCATGTTCAGATTTAGGACAAGTCTGGTTACTATTCTAATTCAGAAAATATAACATGTGGGGTAAATGTGGCTCCCACAAGTGTAGAGCTTAGCATACTTTGAAAGAAGAGGAAATTGAGCAACTTGATCAAAGATTTATCCATTATCAATGCTTTAAATCAATATTGAATCACACTAGTTGATCAACTTTTATTATCAGCTTCAAAAGATGCAACATATTGTGTTGATATGTCTTTCAATCTTCTTAAGTGGACCCTTGATCCATTCTATAAAAAAGAAATGATTTTGGAGATGTATCAAGTGTCTTCATAGATCCTTCAAGTTCAATTATGCATCTTCTAAACAATGAGGAAGGATTTCAAGTTGTTGTCAAGCCCCTCACCATAACCCTATGGGGCAATCACATATCACATAGGAAAGTGAGCTGTTAGGTCACCCACATATGTGACAAGTAGTTTTCCAATAAAGTTACAATGAGGAAATTGTGTGTATTTATTACACATAACAGAAACAAGAGCAATGGCTAAATCAATGTCATGGTACAAGTTCATAAAGACAATAATTATAAATGTATGCTACAAGACAGCCATGAAGGTTAGGAAAATAATAATGAATGAGGCAACATAAGCTAATCAAAGATTTTTGGGTTAATAAAGAAAGGCAGCAGAACTCCACTTGCTCAGGCATAAGTGAATGAAACCAATGTCAAAGAAATGAATTCCAAGAGACAAGTTCAAGTTGCACAAGGATTTATTCAAGGCCTTCTCAACCAAACATTAGACAAACAAGTTTTTTAGCTAACAATCAATGTATGATGCTTTGAGGAAAGGAAAAAGGAAAAGACATTCAAGAAATATCAACTCTAGTTGACATAGATATTTGCATACCATGAATATGTCATTATGAGAAGTTTATGAAAACAATGGAACCCTCATATGATGTGATCACTTCTGATGGGACAGTCATGTGCATTGGTAGGAGCAAATGGGCTTCACGGTAAGTCAACAATTCAATGCATAAATAATGAGTAGTGCATCAACAAATTAAGTATGATACTAAGGTAGTAGTTGTGGAGCAACGACATCATGTAGAACAAAGAGTATTAAGTCTTCACAGTGCTCTTGTAGCAGTGGAATATGGGAGGAGGAAACATGTTCTCTATTTTGAAAGACTCTTTGAATTTCATGGTGATAGAAAGAAAGTGTGCATTGTAAGGAGATGTTGGCAACCAGTCAGTGTTGCTGGTTTGTTTTGGATTACATGGTCTATGCATCATAACCTTGTATGAGAATTGGAGCAGTAGTTCAATCCAGAGGCACATGAGGTGTCATTGTTAACATAGGCATTGGTAATCATGCTTTCAGCAATAAGTGATTGATGAGCAAAGATAAATCAAATACAGTGCTATTGATGCATCATTAAAAGACAGTGACATTGTACCAATAGAATGCTCTCTATGTGATCTCATATGTAAGCTATGAGAACAGTCCTCATGGGGTAAAGAACAACAACAATGCATGTTGATCATCATTAAAGGACAACAACAATCAAATCCATCATAATTCAAATGGAAAATCACAATTGTCATGAAGCTTAAAATATAGCCTAGAGAGTAAGCAAGAGGCATCGTGAAAGTAATAGTGATGGGTAAGGATTGGTGGTCATCTATGTCCAAGTTTCATACTTTGTATTGTCATGAGAAACATCATTAGATGCATCCATTCAAGGGAAATGGTGAGTTTCACAGGAATTTATTCTTGCTTCCCTCCTTCTGGAGACATAGATATTGGAGCTTTGATGGTGGAACACCAATCTTTGGTTTATCATCTTCCTGTTTCAGTATTTGTTGAAAATATTTTTCATGGGTGAAATGGAACTCATATATTTTAGCTAAATCTTTTGGATCATACTTGTGTAATCAATAGGGGCAAGAATTGTCAATCAGTGAGGTGTAAAGGATAGATTGACAAGACCTTTCAAAGATGGAGGGGGAAGATATCAATGGACAGTCACAAACAAGAGGAAATCAATAGAAGCAACAAAAGGGAGTGTCCTCATTATGATACAGAAAAGAAGCAATCATTTTGTGCTTTTTTCTTAACAAGAGACAAAAATGGATTGTTATTGTGCTTTTCATGGTGCCTATATGCCACTAAATCAGTATATCCCTATGGAATTCAAA
Source organism: Sequoia sempervirens (assembly GCA_007258455.2). Lineage (NCBI taxonomy): Eukaryota > Viridiplantae > Streptophyta > Pinopsida > Cupressales > Cupressaceae > Sequoia > Sequoia sempervirens. The sequence goes on from VDFB02281492.1 coordinate 947,635,276, forward strand.
TTTTCAATAGAATGTAAGGTTTTGAGTGAAATGCAGATTATTCATAGTGACCAAACCCATTTTGGGTTTTTATTCTCAAATTGCATTCTACATAAGTGAAGTACATAACATAAAATGGCAGTATGAAAATATTTTTATAGGAATGACAAAAATGAAAAGCCATTTATGCTTTATGGCAGGCCATGGTGAGGAGTGGCCTTTTTCTTGCAAATATGAAAAAAACAATTAGGTTTTGATCAAATGGAGCAACATTGCTATTTTTTACAAGAAAATGAAATAAAATTGAAAGAATCCTCTGTATTCTACTCAAAATCTAAGCTCTATAAGAAAATAAAGTGACCCATTTGGGTTTTTTGCAAACAGTGGAAGAGTTCAATAAAATTGCATGATACAGGAGATCCAAGCAAGGGTTTTTTTCAAAACGTAGAAATAGATAGAAAATAAAAAATGCAAGAAGACCCAATTTAAAATTGGGGGTCAAGCCACATTTGGCTCTTTCTTTTCTTATGTTCCAAAAACCCATCTGGGTTATTAACATTCATCAATATTTGTGAAGAACAAGAAGGAAATCATAAGAATACAAAAGGGTTTTGCAAAAAAATGAATATGACACCTTGTTCCTATTCATAGCCACAGCTAGTGACCTATTATGGCCATAAAACAATAGAAAATACACCAAATCTACAGTGATGAAGCTTTTCTAAGTGACATTACAAAGGTGTCAAGCAAAATGAATGACATTTTAAGATTCCATTTGAGCTTTCCTTGCTCACACAAAAACAAAAATAGTGAATGAAGGTCGGTTGGGAGCTTACCTGAACTCAAACACCAGAATGTATAGAGTTTTTTGCCATTAAAGACTTCCTCAAAACCTTCATTAACTTCTCATGGTGGCTATTGACAAGTGAGACAGCAAACAAGGAGAACGAATGGCACATATGGTTAGAAAAAGTTCATCAAAATGCTTCATAGCCATGGCCTGTGAGTCTAAAACGACCTCAAAAGTGTGATGAAATGTAGATTTAATGCAAGATGACACATTTACCTATGTTCCCATGTCATTTTCATGCAAAGAATGTCAAGAATCGACTGAAAACTAGTAGGAGCATCATTTTTTCTTGTGTTTCCCAAACCCTCATGGCAGCAAAGCAACATTCTTTAGTACATCCGAAGACCAAATGATAATGTTTTTCATCATTTTGGGCATTATCATTAGGGTTTGACATTTTCTTTTTTTGACATTTCGATGGGATTTTATCCCTTTTAAAAAATATCAAACACATGATAAATGTGACAGGGCCGAAAGATGTGTTCCCCCTTAGGCATTTTATGCTTTAAAAATTTCCCACTTTTAAAATTTTCTAAGTTTGCACTTTATATCATATGTTATCACTTAGGAATTTTATGCCTTAGGGTTGTTCCCCTTGCTTCCAATCATTACTAGGTGTTTTTTTTAACATACAAGAATGGAGTGTGCAATACAATAATTTTTTCCATGTGACCCTTATGTGATGCCTTATATTTTCCCAATGTAATACAAATTGGAATATGCTTCCCAAGAGACTTGAAGGTTGGCCATATTGGCTAAGTGCTATAATTCCTTTTCAAAACAATGTATATGACATGTGTGGGTAAAATATAGAATATGGTGAGTTGGTGGTCAATGCCATGGATACTTTTATTAAATTTTAGCCATATCATTATATGTTTGCATTGATTTTCAATGTTGGAATATCATGTAAGTAATTTGAAAATCACTCTTAGTTGTTGCAAATGCAAATGTATGTAATGCATTTTAATGGTGGGGCCCTTTGATTTATGCTTAATTGTAAAGTGATTTTTTAAGTGATGTTTTATGAATCACTTAACAAAATCACTATTTGTAATGCTTTAAAAAGCCATGTGTTTTCAAAAACACACATATTGCATGATGAAGAATGTCACAATCAAGTATTGGATTGGACCAATGATAATTTGTAGAGGTGTGGGAAGTATGAGTTACTGTTTGGACTAATTTTGGTGAAGGGGGAGGCCACCTAGAGGTATTTTGTCACACTTTTGGGATGGCTATTGACTTAGCTTGTTTTTTCTCCATGTAGAGGACATTTTGGAGACTTCTAGAAGGTTCTTTTTGGGGCCATTTTTGTTTTATCCAAGGAGATTCTTCTATAAAAACTTGTGTGGGAGTTTTGGTGGGTTTCGATTAAGTATGTTCATTTTCAACATTTTAGGGAGTTCTTTCTTTTTCAGCAAGAGGGTTGCTTACTCTCTCAGAGTTATTTTCATGAAGCTACATTGTAACTCAGACAGACCTAATATAGAATAAGCACTTTGATTTAATAGATTGGAGCATTTTATCTTTTCTCATCAATTTTTGTGGTGTTTCATTAATGGTTGATCAATATTTTTTGTGAAAATTAATTTTCCTTACAAAATTGCCCCATGTTTCATGCACCCATTTGACCAAAAATGTATGTTTATAGGTTATAAACTATGTTGTTTAGTGGTGTTATTGATTGTGAAATCTATTTTTTTTCCTTTTGAAAACACTATTACAAACCTCTTTATAAATTATTGATGTGAACTACATTGGATAGGGAGTTGTGTTAGTTAGCTTTGAGATATTAATTTGAATATGTAAAGCTATTAGCAAGTCTGGGTTTTTTTGGTGTATCACATCAGTTTCTTTCCAACATTAGGTTTATTTTATGCAAATCTTACCCTTATCTCATAAATTCAATAGTTAGGTGACATCAAATGGGGAAGCTGGCCCATAATCCGAAGGTCTACTTTCAAACAGGTTACCCACACCTTGAAAGCAATCCCATGTTGGTCCAAATCTGCTAAGTGCAATTAAAAGCTTAGTAAACAGGGTGCAAATTTGGTGTTCCAAAAGCTATATTAGGGTGCATTTTGCAGATCTTTTGATGGACTGGTTTAGTGTTTGTAGCAAGAAAAATGTTATGCATCGCAATTTTTTGGGTCAATTCCTGGAATATCAGAATATTTCCAAGCAAATTTTTTTAGGAAAATCATGAAGTAAAGTGGTCATATCTTCTTGTTCCTCATCATCAAGGAACTTCCCATTCTTAATAACTTTATCTTTATCATGAATGTCCATTATCACATCAATTGTATCTCCTAAAAGGAGTGCATTGAATTTAGGACTTTTAGATTTAGAAAACTCTTTAGTCAGATCACTTGCTTCTTGCTTGGTAACATTCAAAGCACGAGAGATGTGTTTCTTGTAAGTAAGTGAAGATGGAGTATCATAAACTCCAAACATTTGTTTCAAATCCTCATCACTATCAACATATGTCCATAAAGGCAGTAACGTTATATCAAGAAAATCAAGATGTTTGATTGTGAGTTCTTTTTGTGGGTAACATGTTATCACATTAATGCTTAAAGATGGTCATTGAGTAGCATTGGCTATTTTAGAAAAAGAATATCCCAATCCAATTTTTTTTCTTGTGTATTAGGTTCAATAGGGACACGAATACCTTATTCATGTTTTCCACACCCTTTTCTAGTATAGCCTAATTGTTTTACAAATTTATAGCCTTTTCCATAAATTCTTTCCATTTCGCGGGGGGTAGGTGAGGATTGGTAATCTATCTCATCAAAATTTGTTGTGTATGTTACATTGTCATCCATATTGGAGGAGATAGATGTTTGAGATGAGTGTTCAGAGTTTTGAGTGGACATAATTATTGGTTGTTCTTGTTTTGCATCTTTCTCTTGTGTTCGACGATATATTCACACATAAAGAGGGTGTAAATTCTAGGATCCCCAATCATCACAAAATAATTTAGATACCGTCTCTATATCGTTATGTTCAATTTCAAGAGGATCTATATTAGAGGTTGGAATTAATTTCTTCAAAGGACTAGTAACCCTTTTTTCAAGCTGCAAGGAACTTTCAGGCTCGGTATCTATTTCAATTTGATAAATGTGATTTTTGTAGACATATTTCATGAGATGATGAAGGGTTGAAGGCACTCCTTTCATCTTGTGAATCCATGTTCAGCCTAAAAGAATATTATATGAAAGATCATAAGGCATGACATGGATCAGAGTTTGCAAAGTAGCCACCCCAACTATAATAGGTAAAGTAATTATCCCAAGCAGTTGCTTTGTTGTATTATCAAATCCTCAAATAAAGATAAAATTAGGTATTATTTGTAATTTATCAACTTTTAAGCAATCAAGGAGACTCACACTACACACATTAAGGGAAAAACCATTATCTATGAGAATTTTCTTGATACCCATGTGATTTAAGCAAGCAATTATCATAAAGGCGTCATGTTTTTTGTGCAACTCTAAAGGAGGGAGCTCATGGTGGTGAAAAGTAATGTCAAGATTTTTTTTTGGATGAGAATTGCCACATAATTCAGAGTGGTACTAGGAGGAATTGTGATTTGTTTTAAATCACTTTGAAGAGTGTTGTTATAATTTGGTGAGTTTTGAAGGAAATCACAAATGGAAATTTTAGCAGGAGTATTCTTTAATTGTTCAACAAGATCATACTCCTAGTGTGTGGGTTATAGTGAGGAGCACTAGGTAGATTATGTAAAGGTAAAGAAGGTGAAGTTTGCCATGGTAGTTTTGGGTTGTTTCGAGTTTTATATGTATGAGCAATAGTATCGTTACTAGATTGTTGCGATACATTGGTGTTAGGTGGGTAAAGGGTGTATTGAGGTCAGTTAGAGGAGTGAAGTGGATGTGAGGGTGGGTAAAGAATAAGTTTGGGTTGAATTACATTAACTTATTTATTTGTAGGGGTCTCACAACAAACCAAAGTAGATGAGTTATATGAGATGAAGTCTTGAAGAGACTCATCTAGCTCATGCAAATTATCACTATTAAAAGGTTTGAGGAATAAACAATCATTAATTGGTTTATGATGTTCAAGAAAAGCACTAGAAGTGTTAACATTTGCTAGTGTGAGTTGGTTACCACAAACCTTAGTGGATGGCTTATGCGAGATGAAGTCTAGGAGGGCTTCATCTAACAAATCAAATTCATCACAATCAAAACGTTTGAGTGTAAGTTTATCATTAACCGGTTTAGGTTTCTCATCGCAAGAATTAGAGGATGAAGTGAGTGAGAGGACACCCTTAAGGGCTTCATCTAACTTATCAACATCATCACTACTAAGTGGCTTGGATGAGATGTTGTTTCAAATTTGAATCATGTGTTTAATTGGATCATTTGATGTGTTGTCTAATTGGTTATGGATATTTGTGAGAGTTTACTAAATGTAGGCTGATCTAAAAGGACTGTGAAAAATTATGGAAAATGGAACTTGCAAAAGTATAAGACTATCCATAAATTCCATGAAAATAAATGAAGTTTATGCTAAGAAAACAGAAATAATTGAACTATAACATAATGATAATGATAGAAAACAGAAAGATGCAATGGAGGAAATTAAAATTTGGAAATGTTGATGTAAAACTACAGAGGGACTAATTCGCCCTAGGTGGCAAATGAGTCCCAAGAGATGAAATTTTTAAGATTTTTCTAAATTTTTTTGTGTTTTCCGAAGATTTTCAAAGCTATAAAATGCAAGAATAGAATGTAAATATATAATGTTGAAATGATTGAATGGAATGCAATGCAATAATGAGATCTAAGTAATGCTTTTACTAATACAATGTTTAAGAATCCTAAAGATGTAAAATAATTCAAGATTATGAAATAAGGAAGACCTAAGATGCAATTAGAAATGTAAATCAGAATGATATTATGTTCAAGAGTTGGGTTCACCAAAATGAACCATAGAATTTTGGCTCTTAGGATTTCTCTAGTTACTCTTCTAGGGTTTTTCACCTAAAAGGAGAGAGTTAGGCCAAAAATCCTAACTAGATCATTCAAATAATGTTATGTGTAATGTTGCCTAGCCTAAATGAAGTTAACTAAATTCAATTGACTGATCTAAATGAATGAAAACGAATGAAAAACTAAGATTTACACCACATTTGACAACACGTTGTGATATGAAGAAAGCATGAAAGAATGAATAAAAAATGCAAATTAACCTAAACAAAAAGTTGTTTCTCAGAACATTTGCACCTAGAAAAATGTAGATGACTAAAGAACAATTTGGAAAACTAATGAAGCTTGACTTTAGGCTGAGTGGGACTCATTCGCCATCTTGGGCTAATCTGTCCCAAGTCATGACTTTTCTACACATAATTTGTTTTCTAACAGTTGGGAACCTGGATCTAAATCTGACTTAGTTTTGCACCTCAAGAGGGACTCATTCACCAAGCATGGAAAATCGGTCCACCTTGGAATTTTTGCAACTTCAAAATTTTCTTCTACACCTTGACACTTATACAATAATTTTTTATGGATACCCGATCTCAGATCTTGAAAAATTCTTGCAAAACAACTTGAAAATGTTTGTCTAATGGGGGGTTTTCCTTAGTTAAACCCCTAGTTGGGTAATTAAACCTTGAATAGAGAAAAATCTGAGTAAGCCTAGCCTTAGATGTGTTAAAGACTAGGAAAGTTTGAATCATAACAAAAACCCTATTCTGTTGATCTAGAATAAGACATGCAAAGATGATCTATATAATGCAAGATCTCAACCCTAAAAACCTTACAACAGATGCAAAATAGGAATGAAATGACATGAAAATGATAAATAACAAAATGCAAACCTTAATTTGAAGATAAAGTGAATATGAAAGATGGAATCAATAGGACACCAAGTCCTTAGGCACGATTTGGTGGCTAGTTGCACCTCTTCACCCTAGATTTCTTCATGATTCACCATACACATCCATCATCAACCCTTTGCAATGTTGGATCTTGATAAGAGAAGTGAGCTTCAAAACTTGCAAAAATCCTAGTTTTCTACCATGAAACTTCAACTTTACTAATGAAACTTGTTGTGGAAGACTTTACCCTAAAAATTTCTCTTGAGAGTTTAAAAAATGATAAAAGATGTGTGAAATGACTTAAAATGAGTATTTATAAGCAAGAATACATTATTTTCCTAATAATTAGACCTACGATGCTGATATTCACTAGAAATTAAAGTTAAATTGATTAAATTCCCACTTAAATTTTAATTTTCCCTCAAAGGGGACTCATTCACCACCCTTGGTGAATGGGTCCCACCAGAGGGGACTCATTTTCCCAAGGTAGCGAATGGGTCCCACTACTACTGTTTGAAGGTGGGTTTTTGGGGGATGACATAATTAAATGTTGTTTGTAAGGTTTTATGTGATTTCTCAGGTAAAACGGGCCTCTTGCTCAAAATTAATGGGTGTAAGGGGCCTATAAATGTTGTTTTGAAGGGAAATAATGTGAAGGGACTCAAACTTGGGTTAAATTATGCATGAAACTATCTCTTTTCTCAAGATAGTCCAATTTTCTATGGCACAATTGCTATAGCTAGCATGTAAAGGATAACTCAATACATCTTCATAATAGCATGATTGATTATGATAGCTTCATGTTCATAATTTCCTTCTTTCTTTCTAATGCCTTGCAAGCATGATATTGATTAATGAAGGTGATATAAAATTCTACTTATTTGTCTATTTAATTTCTTTGACTTCCTTTTAGGTGCTCAATTGATATTCAAATTGAATTCTAGTTTCAAATGGTGAAAAAGACTTATATTTATATGCATTTTTTTATTTCTTACACAATTAATTTTGAATTAATTTTAAAAAGTAGGAAAAAAAAGAATTTGAAAACATAATTTTTTTGACAATATCATATTCAAAATTGGGCCAAATAGGTTGGTTAAGGGTAGTGACACCCTATACTAGACCTATTTTTAGGATTTTATTTATGTTAAATAAAAGACTAATGTTAATCCCCAATTTTCTTTTTTGAAAAATGATAATGAAATAGGAAAATAATTAGCACAATTAGTTCCAAGCACATAAGGGGGGGGCCAAATATAGTGTGAAATTGTCAGGGGTGATAATTTACAATACAACATTTAGCCCCCATTTTAGTGAGTATGAAATTATGTTCATTCCCACACTAAAGTAAGGAGAAGATAGATTTATTTATCAAAACCCTTAAGAGATAAGACGAAACCAAGTTGAGGGGTGTGCAAGCCTCCAACATAGGATCCCATCAATCTATAATGTTAAGAAAATCATAAAGTAGATTTATTGTATGCAAGTCAGAATATTCAATCATGCATACATCAATCAATGAAGTAGACATAAAAGTATACACAAACCATTGAAAAGTTAAACACAATCCATACAAGGAATACACAAAGAAAAAATGAAATACATAAGGAAAACACATGAAATACATGAGGAAAGCATGCAAAATACATACGATGAATATGTGAAATACATGAAACAAAGAAGATACACACAAAGGTAAAAAGATAGGCTAGTATATAAATGCTTAACATTGTAGGAGACAAACTGATAACCATGCCTCATAGTGAATTATAAATAGCACCACCACCAAGATGGTATATCAATAATTCAAAACTCACAAGACACCAATAAAATTGATAGGGTCGTATTCCCCCCTTAAAATTTTAGCATACTTGTTATGGTGATATATTAAGGAAAAGAAGGGGAACATGGCATTCTCAAGAAGGATGCACAAATCTCAAAGCTAGTTATCAATGCCCCCAAATTCTAAAGGAAAGGAAAACCATGATATAGACTATTGTGTTGCTACCATAGATGACATATAGTTATACACAAGATTGTACCACCATGAATTGAAATGTGCAAACACATGGAGCTACAAATGCCACATAGTGAGGAGAAACACCATAGAAGGTATTTTATCATTTAGAATGGATAGGTGCATCAAAACATGGAAGAGTGATAGCACCACAATCAATAATTATTTTATTTCCCAAGTCCTAACAACTATTGGTGGAATGACCATACACTCAATAATACACACAAAAAATGTGATTTTTGTAAAACTTCTTACATGTTGGGGGAGGAAGAGTAATCAAGTCAACTTTAAGAAGCCTTGAAAAAGTATCATCTTGCTTGCATAGAGGATAAGGAGTAGGAAAAAATCCTCTCAAGAAGGAACAATTTCTTTCTCACCCAAGATATGATAAATGTAGTAGATAATGAATAATGTGATGTAGAAGAAGGAGAAGGTTGGAAACTTAAACCCATTTTAGCAAGGTATGGTTTATAATTCACATGATCGTTAACTCCTTATTATATTTTTTTATTATATCTATTTTTATAAGGAATCTTATATCCATACCAATAATGTTTTTCAAGCATAGATAGAGAAGGGTAAGTCTTATTTAAATGATTATGAGAATATTTGATTCCTTTTCAAGAATGCAAACCATTTTTAGGTGTTTAAATATTAGTATGAGGTATTGTAAACACATGATGGATGAAATATAAAGAGCCTCCATTACCATTATGGAATGATGGTTTTTGTTTAGCTCAAGATGTAGCAAAATATTAAGCAAATGAAAGACAAGATTCTTTTGGTTTAGATTGTGAGATTTTACATTCATCCATAAATGATGGTGTGAAACCTAATGAACCCCAATCATCACAAAAAAAATTATTTGAATATGAAGAAATATTGTAATCATTATTTGTAATTTGAGAAGAGGAATGATAAGATTGTGGTGAAGCAACTACCTAATCTTTTAGAATTTGATGGAAAAATTTTATACTCCCCAATGAAAGGTGTAAAATATAATTAATCCCAACAATCACCAAAGAGTGCATTCATAGATTCATTGTCATTGGAAGGTGATGGTTGAACTTTTGAAGATGGAATAAAACTACTAAGAGAGTTGGAAATTTTATATTCAGCTCATGAAAAAATAAATTATATTAACTTTAACAATATATACCTTGTCATTATATTCATATTTCATTATACACTGAAGAGTAGAAAGGACTCCCTTCATGGCATGAATCCATGGTCTACCTAAAATGAGCTTATATGAGAGAGGATCTAGCATTGCATGGATAAGAGTAGAAAAAATCACAGGTCCTACCTTAATGGTAAGTTTAATTATACTCCATGATTTCCTAACAACATTATCAAAGCCACAAATACAAAGACTATCAAGTTTTATGACTCTTATCCACATAGATCTTACACAAAAGGTAAATGCTACAAACATTAAAGTTTGATCAATGGTCAATGAGAATATGTATAACCCCAATTTTATTAATGATGAAAAATATCACTACAAAATCATGTTGGTGTTTGGGTGTGGATCTTAGAGGAAGGTAATTCATGTCGAGGAAATGTAATATATCCAATTTCATTTCCTGCATAGAATCATTAAACATGACTATTGTGCATCATTTTGTCTAACTAAATGTGGAATATAAATCTCCTACAAAGCTTCTAGTAACATCCTATGGTATGTAGGTGAGGTTTGAACTAAATCCCAAAAAGATATCTCAGATAGAATTTTACAAATATTTTCAACAAGATCATACTCTTTGTCATTTTGTTGAGGAAGATGAGGTGCAAGAGGGACAATAGGTTAATAAACTTAAATGCAGGTTTTTATTTATTTTAATGTTTATTATTTCAAGTGTTATATGTGTGAGCAACTACATGATAATGTAGTGGTAGTAACACATTTTGGTGATAATTACTATTTTGGGTGAGTTATTTTGTACAATTTAAAATATGACGAAGAGAATTATATTGGTTTGAAGGAGATAAATAATGAGAGAAGGCATATTTTGACACTTATAAACATGAGAAGGATGATAGACGCTAAATTTTGGGTTTACAATTTTAGCTAAGTTGACTTGTTCTTGACAATATTCTATCAATGGGATATGAATGGTTGTATCCTCTTACACTAGGACATCCTCACATGTAGGGGAGATATTACAAGAGGGAAAAACATGAGTTTCATGATTACTTAAAGAATGAAGATTAGGTAAAGTGATGTTAATAAATATATCTATTATTTTATTCTTTTGCACCAAGATATTCTCTTTGCTAGGAAAAATTTGGTCAGCCAAAGGCCAATGTATATCCCTTTTGAGGACATGGAATAAGGTTAGAGGCAACACCCTGAATTTTTTAAACAAGCCATATTTTTCTATATTAAAAGAATATTTTTGAAAATAAAGCATAATGTTATGTCCCTTTTTATAGGAATAATGTAATGAATTAGGTGAATTAGGGTCAAAATAGTAATGCACAACAAAATCTAGAAGTTTTAGGAAAAACTACCAGAAACCAAGACCAGATTTTTAGAATAGATCATAGAAAATAATTTACATAGAATATTTGATGCCAAACTAATTGTACAATGGCTTGGGCTTTCTAGACCAGAGGAGTAAAATTTTCATAGTTTAAAATTCTAGAAATCAACTATATAGTGTCTAAGGATCTAAGGTTGCATAGGTTCAAGTTTGAAAGTAAACATATTTATGGAAATGAATGAAAAATTCATTTTTTATGTGGAGCACACACCTACATAAAATTTTATATTTTTAAAATAAATGCAATATGTTCAAAATAGAATTTTTAAAATTTAAAATGTTGTAGCTAACTAAATTTATCTTGATAATGTTGACCGATAACACTTTTTCATCTTTTTCTAGCAATAATGTCACTCCCATTGGGAACCCAAACCAATAATTGAGATGAAGTTGAGGCAACTTATAATGGAATTAAAATTTCTTATGAAAAAGGATATAAAAAATTTTTGGGTTGAAGGAGACTCTCTCAACATCATTAGGTGTTTGAAAATATTAATTAAGTTGAACTATGCCATTGAAGCCCTCATTAATGATTCTCTAGCAATGTCCAACATGTTTGAGGAGGTTAGATTTACTCACATGTTTAGACAAGGAAAATCATTAGTTTTTTTTTTCACCAATGAGGATGTCAACCTAGTGAGTTGTAAGACATGGGATGGGTACAATGTAGTGCCTATGAAGGCCTTAATTTTATTAAGAAAGGACAACCAACATAGATTTTGAGGTGGGATAGGATGGGGGATTTTTTATTTCACCTAGATTCACATATTTTGTGGGAATTTTTGAAACCATTCTCTTTGCATTCTTCATCAATAGAAGTCTTTGCAATTTGTAGCAGAAGAAACATAGTGAAAGAATGGGTGGAAACTATAGTAGAGTTAAGCTCATTTCATACAATGATTAGAGAAATAAAAGGAAAGTTTGGAGAATATTGGAAGAGGATTGTCTCATCCCTTGCATGGAGAGGCTTCATGGGCTTGACCATGAAGTCTTGAATCTCTTTATGAAATTTTGGTGCAACAAAACTTTAATGGTGAATGGCATGGAGTTTTCTATTATTGAGAAATTTATAGCTTAAATTTTTGGGTTATAGTTATAGGGGTGTAAGTTCTGCAAAGACTAGAAAGGGAATGATGATTTCATAAATCAATTCATCAAAGCTGATGAGAAGAACAAACTGGTCAAAATTGCATCTTGGGGTTAGGTATGTACAAGATCATGATGAGCCAAAAAGTGGCGATATGATGGGTATGTGTAGGGTAAGTGGCTGACGACTTTTTTTAACCCAAAATTTATGAAACAAAAAGGGTTTTTAAAGGATATTGTCAGCTTTCCACCAATATAAATTATGCTTTACTTTCAATATAATAAATAATTATTATTCATTTTCTATTTGAATTACAACTAAAGTCTTAATTGATAGGTTGATTGAAAAACATCTATAGCTTTCAAATGGTATCAATTTTTTTGAATCCAAAACATATGTCACGTTCTATGCTTCACAAACTATAGGATTAAAAAAAAATGAATTCCATAAATTTCTTACCAAGTTAAGGTGGTTAGGCATACAATTTTTTATATTATTTAAAAGTTGTAATAAAAAATTCATAATTAATTATTACTTGGAAAAAGATTACAAAAAAATATGCATCACATCTAGACATGAGTCCTCTACTTATATCTAAAATCTTATAAAAAATATTGTCATTTTATTGTGGTTAGGGTGGTCAAACAGATACCTACTTCTTATTTTTTTCATGAAATTTAAATACTATTACATTGAAATTTCAAATTTTCACCAAATAGATTTTTTTTTTTTTAAAATAAACCTATTATTTTAGAAACTACATTCAATTTTATATAGATTCTATTCTTACATATTTTTGAAATAATATAGATAGCTTATTCAAATTTTTACATCAAGTCACCTAACTCTAATTTTTCTAAATTTTTCCCTACTTAAGGGCCTAATTTTTCCATGATGATCCTGCACATACCCAGTTGTGATAGGCTTTCTATCAAACCCATTTGAGAAGATATTATTGGAGTCATCATTAGGTATGTGACTATATGGTTAGTTTACTACAATTCTTGGTTTTCATTTCAATTTCCCCAACCATTTCAAGAACAAACTATTTGTATCTTTTCATTTATTTTTATTTTCCTCTTCAAAAAAAATAATGAAATCTTACCTGAATAATCCTTGGACTCTCATCCTTCATGAGGGTCTTATTCCCTAATTATGGAATACATGAAGGCGAACTCTCCTACCAAGGCCATCAAATCTAAAGACACTATTGAAAGGGAAAAATCTATGGTGGTTTATTATTTCTCAATGGACACAAATTCTAATTATTGAGAGGCTGAGGAATGAAATATGTACTCTCATGTCGAGGATGATGAGGTGGAGATTTCATCTTCCTCTCCTTCAGATTCAACTTAGTAAAAAAAGGAGGAAATGTAGTGCAAAGAAGGTTCCTCCTAAAATGAAGAATAAAAAATAATGTTTGTGGTCAAGTGGCTCTAACATATGGGAGAATGAGGTTACCATAATTTTTTTTCATATTAAGGGATGGATACTGGGTGTTTATAAGTAAAGGTAAAGAGAGGGTTGACAAGGATTCCTATACCGAGTAGATCAATGTTCCCTAGTAGGTGAAATATCATAGAACTAACTTTAGAAAAGGAAAAGAAAGGGCTTCTAAGGTTACTACTAATTACATGGGGAACAAGTGTAGAAAGGTTTATTATAGCTTTGGTTTAATGCCCACCCTCTTTTTAATGAATTTTCCTATCTTGAAAATCAAATTTGGACATGTCGGATATCTTAGTCATGGCTGTGAAGGGGGCTACTTGTAACTTCAAGCTTGCTAAATGGGTTAGGAATTAAATAAACAAGATTAATGTTAAAATAAAATATTTTAAAGAGAAATTTTCTAGTCTAAGTAGGGGATCTTCATCTAAGTTGTTAATTGATAGGATTCTACACGTGGTGACCTCTGCCTCCAACTTCATCAAAAGAATGTGATGATTGCCTTCAGGGTATGAAAAACTATGAGGAATTCCTTCAAGGCATGGAGAGTAAGGTCAAAGGAATTGATAATGATATTAGGAAATCAATGCAACTTAGTCATTATTCCATCAAGAATGGTGTGGAATCCCTCAAATTTATAATGTAGAAGCTAAAATATTTGAGGGAGGAGTAGATGTCTATTAGTCAGAAGGCGAAGGATTTTCTTTCCAAAGAAAAGGGTAGAAACGAAACAACTAAAGAAGGTAAGTTCCCTAGTGTTAGGACACATGGTAGTATGGAAAATTCCTTTGAGGAGGAGAAAAAAAACTACTATCTATGGATAACCTACACTACAACGAGGAGATGGATGTGGAGAACACCTTGAATAATATGAAGTAGGCCCTCTACTATTTTTCTACTTTTTTGTTGGTGATATTTTTCTTTGCTTGTTATTTTATTGTTGGAGGATTGTTTCTTCTACTACGTCATCTTTAGTCTCGGAATTATTTTGATGTAAAGGGTTTTGAGTCCCTTCAAAACATATTTTTCCCATTAATCGAAACACTCTTTGAGCTTTTAAAACAAAAATAATATTCAAATATTTTTTTTTCCAATTCTTTTCACTAAAATGTGTACATGCACTTTGAAAAATGAAAACAACCTCTAATTTTCACTCAAAATTTTCACTAAAATAACTCAGATCTAATCCCTAAATAAGGAAAATCATATCTAAAACTATGCAATTAAATTAAAAATATTTGCAATTTTTTATTTAAATTACTGAGGTGTTTAATGTTTAATGGATAAAGTGTATAGATTCTTAATTTTGAAAATGGAACAAATGTAAATAAATAAAAATAAATTTAAATATCATAGGTTTAAATCATTTTTTAAAATCTATCCTATGAAAATCATAAAATTATAAGTTTAGGATATGTTAGGTTTACCAAAATGTAGGGTACAAAAAAAGTGATCCTAGATCCAACAAGTCAATAACTAGGATCAACTCCTTTTTATTTGATTTCAAATTCAAACAAAAACCAACTCTTGTTTGATGATTGGATAGCTACAACAAGGGAGAGCCAATATCTTAAATTTTTGTTAGGTGTGTGCAGGATCATGGTGAGCCAAAAAGTGGCAATATGATGGGTATGTGGCTCATGACTTTCTTTTTACCCAAAATTGATAAAACAAAAAGGGTTTTTAAAGGATTTTCTTAGCTTTCCACCAATCTAAATTATGCCTTACTTTGAATTTAATAAGTACTTATTATTCATTTTCTATTCGAATTATGACTAAAGTCTTTGATTGATAAGATGATTGAAAAACATCTATATTAGCTTTCAAATGGTATAAAAAAATTTGAATCCAAAACAATGCATCACATTCTATGCTTCACATAATATAGGATTAAAAAAAGAAAATTTGAATTTCATAAATTTTTGACCAAGTTAATGTGGTCAAACCTATGAGTTTTTTATATTTTTAAAAATTGTAATTAAAAAATCATAATTAAATATTTACTTGGAAATAAATTAAAAAAAAATATGCATCACATCGATACATGAGTCCTCTACTTATATATAAAATATTATTAAAAATAATTATCATTTTATTGTGGTTAGGGTGGTCAGACAGACACCTACTTATTTCTTCCCCGAAATTTAAGTACTACTTATTGCATTGAAATTTCAAATTTTACCAAATAGATTTTTTTTTAATAAAAAACCTAGTAGTTTAGAAACTAAATTCAATTTTCTATAGATTCTATTCTTACATATTTTTGAAATAATATAGATAACTTATTCAAATTTTTTACGTCAAATTGCCTAACTCTAATTTTTCTAATTTTTTTGCCACTTAAGGCCCTGTTTTTCCATGATGATCTTGCACATACCTTGTTCTTTCGAGTAATAAAGAGAATATTGATATGTTCTCTAACAATCCAATTTGATATAATCCATAGATATAAAAATGCAATTTATCAAAAATATGAACTATTAAAAAAATTATAAATCTAGAAAATGGATACAAAGAGGAAACTTTGATTGAAATACATGCCTTAATTTGAGGATATGGGGCAGTGGTACCCGAAACCAAATAATCTACTTTATTTGAGATCTAAAAACTTAAAATGGTAGGTTACAATCTTCTCTATGGTTTGTATGACCTACACTTGACAAATTTTTTTGATATGATTAACACATATAAAAAGAGGGGAAAAGGTTATGTTGTATAGGGGATGCCTATGTCAAACCTTATTTTTATGTTTCCACCTCTATGTATAGAAAATGATGATGATCAAGATGGCATGCCCTAGGTTTGACAAAGCCTAGAATAATAATTCACTAAAATGAGAAATAAAAAATGGATAATATTACCTTGGTATGAAATCTATGTCAAAGTGATATCCACACCATGAGTTGCCATTGGGGTTGTTTAATGGATGCTTCAATGCATTTAAAATCTACAATAGGTTAGTCCATAAAACATAATAGGTTTTTGTAGCTAGCATGTATAGGATAACTCAATCCATCTTCATAATAGCATGATTGGTCATAATAACTTCTTGTTCATAAGTGTCTTCTTTCTCTTTCTAATACCTTCAAAACATGATCTTGATTTATTAAAGTGTTGTAAAATGCTACTTATTCTACCCTTGAATTTCCTTGACTACATTTTAGGTTGCTCAATTAATATTCAATTTTCATTCTAGTTTCAAATTGTGAAAATGACTTATATTTATATGCATTTATTTAGCTCGTAGAAAACTAATTATGAAAAGTGGACAAATGAATTTGAATATGCAAACATAAAAATGGCTACAATACCACATTAAAAATTGGGCCAAAATAGGTTATTCAAGGTTGGTGGTGCCCTAAAATAGACCTATTTTAGGGATTTTATTTTCATTAAATAAAAATAAAATATTGATTCCCAATTTTGTTTTTTATTTTCTAAAAGTGACAATGAAATGGGCAAATAATTAGCACAATTAGGTCAAAGAACATAAGGGGGGGAACATAGTGTGAAATTCTTAGTGGTAACAACTTATGATGCTACAAACGGACAGAGAGGCATGTGAAGCTACCAAAATCAATTATCATTAGGTATTATAAAAGTGGTTCTTTTGTGTGGCTAAAATTTAATTGTACTAAGAAATCATTTTTTCCTATGGGAAAGATTGATAAAGGAGTTTAGAAAGTAAAAATTTAAGGTTTGGTTAAAGTTGGATAGAGAAACTAGGAATTGGATAAATATTTGAAGTGCTTTGATAATAAATCTAAAATCCTTGCAAAGGAAAATAGTTCTTAAAAGGATGAAGTATCAAAATAAAATGAACATAATAACCTATAGCAATTACTTGTAGAATTCCTAAAGGAAAATTTGACTAAGGTCTAAGCATACACTATGTAATATTTCATGTGATACAAATTATTTGCGTTATTGATTTGATGGATAATCTAATAGATTTTATATAGCTAAAATCTCCATAGATAGAGTGTTTAAGGTTAGAGATAAAAAAAATGAATCTACAAATCTTGCTACTTGTGATTGTTGAATTGGAATGATTATATTTTATTTTTATATAAATGCTATTGAATCTCTCTATTTTTATGGATTTGATACATTTAATACTTTAATACCCCTAATTACTTTGAAAATGGATAAATAATGTATTTTGGTGTGTATTCAATTTTAATGGTTGAAGTTAATTATCTTTTTATGATTTCTTACCTCTATGCATATAGACTATTGTTTCTTATCAAAATGACTAAAAGATCCAATAATGAAACATTCCAAATCTCTCTAGAGCTATTCATAAGAAAAAGTGACTAGATCCTAACTAGGTCTTAGGGCTCCCATGTAGCATTCAGAGTCATAGCTATTCATTTCTCTTCCAAGACAAAGTTTTTAACCAATTTTGTGCCTAACTTTAGTCTTGGTATGTGTTTCACAAAGAGTAGGATAACCCTAAAGAGTCTAGCTATTAATTTGGTCCTCACATCCTAACTAAGTTTAGTCCCCAATTTTTTTACTCTATTCAATTTGAAGTTGAGTTATCTGAATAAATAAAGTTCATATTCAAGGAAGCTTACACTAAAGTAATTCATGCATGAATGACCTCATGCCTCTTATCAAGGATATATCCTAGTTAGGACTACTAGTGTCTCTGGTTGGAATGAAAAGATTACTAGTCTAGTATATTTGTAAATTTAATTTAGTTTACTTTTTTATTCAGTTAAATCCAACAAAAAATAAGGTCTAGATGTATAATAAAGAGACATTTTATAGGAAATTGAGCTCTCTTTTATAAAATATTTAATTTTCTCTAGTAGACATTTGATTCCACACTTATTGCAGTATGATTGTATGTTGTAGTATGATTGTATGTGGTCCAATTAGATTTATTTTAATTGCAATTACAATATTTTATATTCAACATTCATCTTTGTTTTACATGCAATTATCCATAAAGTAAAAAGAAAATATTAAAACCTGAAACACATGAAAAGTAGGCTCACCAAAAATGAAATCCTACGGTTATATGTGATAGACTAATCTAACACACATATAATTTTCTTAATTTCATTAGAAAAAGAGATCTCCCAAATATAAGATTGACTTTCAACCTTGGGGTGAGTCAACGCCATTAGGAAGGTCTATTTTTTTCTTATGAAAAAAATGATTGATTGACCATTTTAGGAGGTACATATAAATACATTAACAAACTCAACTACATGACATGATACTTGAAATGTATATTATTATGATAGAAAAAAAAAATACAAGTTATAGTTAGATTGAGGAAGGGAAGAGTTGTATGTACTTGACACCAAAAGTGGGTTTTGAACACTATAGAAGGACATATTCACTCTAGGGAGAATGGTTCTCTATATAGAGGTCTAAAATATGATTTGTATTTCTTAGATCCTAGATCTAAGCTTATGATTTCTCTAGGTTTTACTATTGGAATGTTAGAAATGAACTCTATAGGTGAGTTTTCATAGATTGAAAACAATGTTGACAACTTTGACAACTTTATAAATTTTCTTTTTTGATTGATTTTTAGTCCTTATTTACCTATAAATCTACACATACAGAGAAAGAAGAAAACTGTTTATTTTTGGGTGAATAGGGGTGTGCCTTAGTCAAAACCTAGTTTGGTAATTAAACTTGATAATAAAGCAATCATAAATGAAAAGAATTGATGAATGAAAAATAATATGTCACAACTTACCAAACCCTTGATGGCTACCATTAAAGGATTGAAGTCTAACACATATTTCTAAGGATTGGATCTTGCTTCAATTGGCTTGAATTATTGCTTGATTTGATGCTTGAATGCTTGGAACCTACATCACAATGTTAGCTAAGAAACATGAAATGAACACACATGAACTTTGACATGATAATATGATCTTTATTGCTATTGTAGATGACTAATAAATCTAATCTTCAATTCTCTTGAAAATAATATTTTCTCATATGAAGTTCTTGATTATTCCACTTAGATTTCAATTGACAAAAAATACCTTGTAAGGTCTCTTTCAAATGTGTTGCACATAGAAGATGTGTGAATTTACATCATTCAAATTTGGATTAATATGATCACTTGAAACTAAAAGAGTTTAGGGAAAAGTGCTAACTAGAGGTGATTTCGAGTTGAGACCAGAGTATGCTAGCCTAACAAAGAAAAATTGGATGTTTTGATAGAATTTCCTAATTTCTATTTTGAGAATGATTGGGTAAATTAAGTTTTGAGTATAATTCATGATAAATTCATGTTGTTGGACATGCCACATATGATAACCTAAGAGTAAATTAGGGTTGTTACCATTTTGATATCCACAAGACTTGGTTTGACTTTGAAGCCTATGGGTATGTGTAGGATCATCATGGAAAAAATAGGCCCTTAAGTGGCAAAAAATTTAGAAAAATCAGAGTTAGGCAACTTGATATTTTTTTGAATAAGTTATTTATATTATTTCAAAAATATGTAAGAATAGAATTTGTAGAAAATTGAATGTAGTTTCTAAACTACTATGTTTATTTAAAAAAAACAAAAATCTATTTAGTGAAAATTTGAAATTTCAATGTAGTAATACTTAAATTTCATGGAAAAAATAAGTAGGTGTTTGTCTGACCATCCTAACCACAATAAAATCATAATATTTTTTTATAAGATTTTAGATATAAGTAGAGGACTCATGTCTTGATGTGATGCATATTTTTTTGTAATTTGTTTCCAAGTAAATAGTTAATTATGAATTTTTTATTAATTTTTTTTAAAAATATAAAAACTTGTATGTCTGACCACCTTAACTTGATCAAAACTTCATGAAGTTCATTTTTTTAATCCTATAGTATGTGAAGCATAGAATGTGATGGACTTTTTTTCAATCAGCCTATCAATCAAGACTTTAGTAGTAATTCAAATAGAAAATTAATAATAATTATTTATTAAATTTAAAGTAAAGCATAGTTTATGTTGATGGAAAGCTGAGAATTTATTTTAAAAACCATTTTTGTTTCATCACTTTTGGGTAAAAAATATCTTGTCAGCCACATACCCTACAAATATCCATCATATCGCCACTTGTTGGCCCATCATGATCTTGCACATACCCGGGCTATAAAGAATTATGTGTTGATGAAGCTTACAAGAGCTAATTTTGACAAGTGTGCCCTAACAATGAATGATATTGAAGATCTAACAATCAAATATGCTACAATGATGATTTGTTACAAGATATTTTCACAAATAGAGGGAGTTATGTCACTACCAATACAATTCACATGGCTTATAAAATGGTGAAATAAGGCATAGACTTTGATCTTTTTGAGCTCCTAGGATTATAGTTGTTCGAAAATATACAAAATACTAAGGAGTCAAAACACCCTTTTTGGTATGGTAATCTTATCATTTTATTAATTTTTTACTCTCTCAATGAGTTGCTCAAAGTGGAGAATGTTTTATGGAAAGATAATATTCCTATAGATGTGCAAGTTAGAGATCATCTGAGGAGACTTCCTAGTAAAGATTCATGTGATTCAATGTTCTGGGGATTCCTTAAACCTTTTCAAACTTGGATGCAAAAGAGAGAAAAGATATCAAGTAAATTTTTTGATAAATATGAGAATGAACTAAAATTTATGGTTAACAAAGATTACTACTACATGGACGTAGTTGAACCAAGATTTTTTTTGGTTTTGAAGCTACCTTATGTGCTAGATGAGTTTGAATGCATTGGTCTTTCATAGATTTTGCTGAGAAAACCTAGAGATACAATAGTTGAAAGGTTTGGTACTTATGCAAAGAAATCAAGTAAAGAGAGCCTGGAAAAAAAAGGATATTGAAGAAAAGCTTGAAAAGATGAACTTTGAATTGGAAAATGAGTATGGTACCCCTATAGAAAATGCAGAGAAATCCAAAGGTACATCTAATCATTCATAAAATCCACCAAGATCAAGAAGGTTTGGTAGGACCTTAGCCTCCACAACTTACAAACCATTTTAGAACCAAACCAACAAGTGGATCTGAGAAGATAGATACATCTAGCCTCACTAGGCAAAAAAAGGCTCTAAAGAGTTAAGTATGACAATACAAAAGAAGAAGAAGAAGAAGAAGAAGAAGAAGAAGAAGAAGAAGAAGAAGAAGAAGAAGAAAAGGAAGAGAAAGAACAAAAATTAGTCTAGAAAATGAAATCTAAAGTCTCTCAAGAAGAGACTAGTACAAAAAAGGTAAAGAAGAAAGAGGATACCCCTCTAGTCCATGAAGAAAATCGCATGAATTTTGATGCATTATTCAATGTTGTAGCAAAGTTTGGACTTATGAAGGAAACAACTAGAATTTATCTAGAAGCCAATGATGTAGATAAGGCCAAACAATTGAAGAGGCCATTTTAAAATACATAGTGATATTTAATGTTGGCCTAGAGGATCTGTTACACCTGATGATCTAAAAGGAGTACTAACTAGAAGAATACAAGAGGCAATTGTAAAAAATGCAATGATGAAAAAAATTTCCTTTGAGAAGATTGGTTCCTCATTATCTCAATTATGTGCCCAAAAATTCTTGACAGAAAAAGAGTAAATATCCCTATGGTTAAAGACAAGGATGATATAGAGAATCTAAAGAAAGAAACATTGCAAACAGTTGAAAATATTCTTAAAAAATTAGGAGCTTCTTTGGGTGATGAAGATCAAATGTAGCAAGATACATCCCTCCCATAAATTAATAAGCCAATCAATAAGAAACATGAGCAAGAATATATTTGGACAAATAACACCCCTTGGGATGTGGAGATAACTATTGAACATAACAAATAAGATGAGCAAGGAGTCTCAAAGAATACCAGAGCTCAATAAGAACAAAATTTACCTCCTTCAAAATTTGAGAAGATTTTAGAAGAGTCTTTTGGTAGTGGAGAGATGGAGAAGACTAATACACAAGAAAAATATAGCATTAAAATAGGTTGTAAATCATTTGGACCCTCTGAAAAATCATTTATAGATCTTTTAGACATGCAATTGCAGTTCCAACCAGTGGTTTCTGCACAATAGTTGCAAGTTCCTATGTACCAAGGTCAAGTGGCTATGGATAGGATCTATCCTCACCATAAGTTGTAGCTTGGTGATTCATTTCATTCCTCCACAAGAAGACCTTCCCAAAGTATCCATTGATACTTCCTTACCAAATGTGCAATAGTTGAAATTGTTGCTAGATTCTTTTAAGGAGTACTTTGTTGGTCTAAAAGAGAAGATTGAAAGGGAGTCAAAAAAGAAGCTAGGTGATAAGAGGCTATTTTATGCCTCAAATAAGTGTGATACTGTACATATCAAGTTGGAAGGTGACTTGAAGGATGTTCAAAAGTGTTTGAAGGAATCCAAACAACTGTTGTAATTTTGCTTCAAATGGAATGTGTCTACAAAAAGAATAAATAATTAGATGGACTCAATTGATTCTCAAATCACTCTAGCCTCTACCACATATGATCTAGTAAATAATGGATATGGAGCTACTAGATTAGTCATTAAAAATCTACACAATCAATTCTTTCTATTATAGGAAAAAAAAAGACAAAATCATAATGCAATATAGTTAGCTTTCAAATATTGTAAGTGTGAAGCTTACTTCTTTAACTAAAGTTTTGGCTAATGTGGAGAAGGTTGTACAAAATAAATATAATATTTTTATTCACCTAGAATGTTCTCTTCTACTATGGGGTATGGAAAAAATAATTAGATGGAGGATCATACTATCCTTGTGTCTTTGGATAAATATTTTGAGATGGGTTGGAAGCAAGTCATTTGTGACATGGATTTCATGATTTTGGTTTCTCTTCTGAAAAAAGGACATTTTATGAATCTTCATTGTAATTGGTTTCTTTTATGGATTAGATTATTTATCTTTTGCAAAATTTGATTCCCTCTCCATTGTTCATATTCCCCATGAATGGAATGTTTTTGTGTATTGTCTACCCAAATGGGCTTCTAAGTCTATTCATAGATGGAATTTTTTAGATTAGAATTTTGTATCCCCTACCCTGATCAATATTCATAGTTTCTTTAGCTTTTTCAAGATGATTTGTTTTGATCATTGTCACCTTTTCTCTATTTTCTTGGTTTATGAGTTTTTCTTCCTTTTGGTTTTGGAGGTGGTGGTTCAATGGAAAACCTCAAACTTTTATCCTCTATGATCTATTAATGACTATTTCTATTTGAAGATCCTTTTTAAATATTTTCTAGTTTCTTGCTTAATATTAATTAGTGTATTTTTTTCAAAAAGTAAATAATAAAAAATTATGTGCAAACTAAAAGAGGTAGTGTGCTCACGTTACTCACCTAATAAATTAATGCCATATTGTGTGTATTTATAGGGTATTGATTTAAACATTCCCAATTATATTTGTACCCCTCAAATTTATAGTTTTATACTATTTTCATACACTAGTGTATTTAAAATATCTCCCTATTTTCCTTGTATATCCTATGTACATAATTTCATAAACCCCTAAAATTTTCATCCTATCAACAAAGTGACTTCCCATACCTACATCTAATTCAAAGATAGTTTTGATAATAATCAAAACAAAAAAAACTAGGGCTATGGTAGACATGTCACCTTATTATTATTTATTTGAAAGCACTTATAACTTCCAACCCACAAATGCTCACCACACCCTCTAAAAATGAATCTCCTTAATAAAAAAATATCTAGATTATA
Organism: Sequoia sempervirens; assembly: GCA_007258455.2. Lineage (NCBI taxonomy): Eukaryota > Viridiplantae > Streptophyta > Pinopsida > Cupressales > Cupressaceae > Sequoia > Sequoia sempervirens. The sequence continues at coordinate 947,659,757 of VDFB02281492.1, forward strand.
AGACTCATATTAATATAAATTGTAATAGAAATTTTAGACATATTGTTGAAATAATGGATGCACAATGTCCCTGTGGAGCTGTAGCCTTCAAGAGGACCTTTGCAAAGAAGAAATTCACCCACATAGAAATTGTTGCAACTTGGGCATGCAAATGGAGATTATCTGATTCATTTAGAATATGATTACAAATTTACAAGGTTTCTATAGTAGCTTAAGGAGGAAAATTAATACATTTGTACACACTTGGATTTCTAGCACAAGAAGGGCTAGCTTGTTCAGTGGTTGCCTTGAATATATAGGCATGAGTGAGATGCAAGATGCATTAATATGTTTCCATGTGTCTTGATCAAATAGTGTGTGACAACATATAACCCCTAACTAACTACCTAGGGAATGATGAAGAGATGGAGATAAGTTCTAGATGATATTCTAGAAGGAATCTTATCTCTAAATACATGGAAAGGGTAATGACTCGATTATTAATGATTTTCATAATAATGCAAGCTAGGAATTAATTAATTAAATAAAAGACCTAATTTAAACTTGTTCTAGTGTAATTAAAAAATTAATTACAGCAACACCCCTCCATAAGTGCAACTTAGGGAGGAAATTATTATGTAATTATTATGGAATGATTATGCAATGATGATGGGTCCCAACTATATAATGGCCATTTTAGGTGCCCATTTACAAATGAAAATGAGAATGATATGCAACTAATATATCCCACAAATGAAGAAAAGGGGAAAACCTAGTGGGAAGAAAGCCCCACTCTGAAAAGGGGATGAAATACAAAGAAGTGAGAAAGGATGGGAAAGATGGAGGACTCCATGATTCCCCCTAGGTACACCATCTATCACATAGATACAATACAATCAATAGCCCCCCATAGGAGGTAAATAGAGAGACTATGTAGCCCCCCCAAAATATGAGATCACCTAAAAAATGGTTAGTGTTTGTAGACAAAACATGATCCAATGTCGACATACAACTTTTCTCCCTTTAGAAGAAACAAACCAAGTACAAGTGCAAGGATGCTTCCCATTCTGAATAGGAATTAAAGGAAGGATAGATGAATATGAATGATGAAGATGTATCTAAAAACTGCTCATGTGTGTCATTGCTTGATAAAGATGAAGATGCCACAATCAAATTAGGTAGAACCCCAACCAATTAAGAAGGTGACAAACTAGGACTATGTGGAAACTAATGTGAACAAGATCCAAATACTACAATACAATGATCCTTCCATTGAAGGAATCAATGGAGACTAGATTACCCCCCCTAGAATGAAGTATGAAGAAACAAAGATGTCCAAACCACATGTCTCCCACTAAGAAAAATTAAATCCAATGGTATATGTTGAAGAAACTCCAACTCCATAGAGGGAAGAAATCGCATATATATGAAATTTTTGAAAACAAAATAAGTGACTCCAAGATATTCTCTAGATCCCTAATCAAGGTCAAGACAAAGGAATGTGGAGACTCAAGAAAACTCTCCAAAGTATAATATGAATAGAGTAGAGATATCTCCTCAAGAATATCCTCCAAACCTATAGAAGTAGCCAAGTCAGCAATCCCTAAAACAAAGCCATCCTGTGATGTCAAGTCTAGAAAATTGAATGTGTCTTGATGAATGATGGAAGCCTCAATTAATGACTCTAGACAAGGAATCACTGAATGTGAAGGGATACCAATAGTCTCTGATGGAGAAGAAAATTCTATAGAACTCTTGACATCCTCATTTTAAGATTCAAGACATTCCAAATCTATAAGCTCCTAAATACCAATATCATCATGGGATACTTGATCAAAGAATGACATTTTGAATCATGATCATCAGGGAAAGGTGGAGTGTCATAATCTCTATATATCTCCCAAATCTAAGTCCAAAGGATATGAGGACAATCACAATGATAAATATCAGGGCAGGTGTATGAAGTTGGGTTACACTTTTGTGGCCAATTCTAAAAAAAAATTGAAAATGACATAACACAAGCGCGTTATGTGATTTTAAAAGAAAAAAAAAAGTGAAAAGTGATTCATTTTCTATTGCATATTTTTTTGCTCTACCTGCAGCCAAAAACCCTCATTTTCATGCTCACGTTCTAGGAGGAGGAATTCTACAAAATTATCAACAACAGTTGCTTTTTGTTTTCAAATATGGAACCATGATGACGAAGAGTTGTGGGAGGTAAGTATTGTTTGCTATTTGTTTTGAATTTCTTAGTTTCAATTTGATTTTTTTTGTTTTAGGTTAGATTTTATTTTTTTAAAAAAAATTGTAGGAGATGCAAATGATCCTACAAATCCTCAAAATCCTAAACAAGAAGACTAGGAAAATCCTCAACAAAATCAACCTCCCCCACCAATCACTCAACACCCTCCTGGCACTCAATAAAATTTGAGAAGTGAAATTGAGAACAACAAAAAACAAATTGAGCATTTATCAATAGGTTGAGTGATCCAAATGATTCAACCACTGAAATAAAGACCCAAGAAAATTCATTGAAAGAAATGTTAAAAAATGTAGATTCAATTACCCAACAAATTATTGGATGGCACGATAGGAGGTAGGCAGTTAGGGCATATTATGCAAATAAACTATCATATAAACAATTAAAAGATTTAAAAATTACTAAAGGTGATTTGTGCTCTTTATTCACTAACCCTAGAACACATCAAAATCTTAGCCTCAATGTGAAGATGTTTCCTATTCATTGGTGCCACCACCAAGAGCTTAGGAACCATTTTTATGATAGGTGGTACTTGGTCTTTGATTACCCACCATGCAACAATTGTGAAGTCCCCCAATATTTTCTTAGGAAACTATACAGTGAGTTCGTATTGAACCAAATCCCAAATTATTTTGATATGAGGGAGTTCTAGGGGAGAGGTGGGGGGTCGGCTCAGGATAGGTCTAGTGCACAGCCAGATCCTATGTGGCAAGGGAGACGACCTCTCGCTAAGCTGCCTCATGAGCACATTGTTAATGCCTACCATTGTGAAGGAGAGTGTTGTTGTAGAGACATTGTAGGTGATCAAAACTTTGACCTAGACTTTCATCCATCATACTAGCCCTATTGTACATCATTATCTAGAGGAGTCTTGAGGTGGTGGCCTTCAAACCCATGTGTGTCAATCTTGTGGGGTGACTTTTTCATATGACCCCACTAGCACTCAAGAGCATGCTACATAGGATCTGTATGCTACTACATAGGATTCATAGACATCTATGGGGATGGAGAGGATGACTGAAAATTTACATCATGCATATGGAATTAATACTAGGGTAAAATTCAACATGTTCATTGAATTTATTTTATTAAATTTTGATTCTGAAATGCAAGATTAACTAATTTAGTTTTATTATTTTAATAAAATTGCAGGATCACAGTGTTGAGACTAGATACACTAGTCCTCCACCTACTTATTTCTGCAATATACCTATCAGTGGGGTATGCAACTAGTAAACAATTAAAAAAAAATTACATGTTAATAGCATTGTTTTACGAATGGTATTTTAATATGTGATTTTGGATGTTTCAAGCAACACCTCCTAGTTCCAGTGGATTTACTCAAATGTACACAAAGATAATATAATAAAGAGAACTTAACTAATGAATTCTACTTAATAGATTTGTGTATTTTATATTCATATTGTTGGTTACATTGCATTACACGTCATTCAAAATCAACGCATTACTTCAAATTCCATAACTAATAACTAGATGTTGATAGATGAAAAAATTTCAACTATACAATATAGTTGTTTAGAAATTCCATATAAAAAGTATGATGCAATTACTTCACATGGAGGCATGTGCTTGCAAAGGTGCACCAGTATGACAAACTATGGATGCTTGGAAAAAATATATGAAACCATAATAGTAAGAAAAAGCATAGACAAGGCATTTAGTGATGTAGAGGATCATATCAAAACACTCAATCATCAGGGTGCATCTAATCAAATTGAATCAAGAGAAGATCAAATTGAATAAGCAAGTAAAATTTCTTTCTCTTTTCATCAAAAATCACATTCTTTCATTTAAAAACCATAAGGAACCAACAAGCCAACTCATTTCAATACTTCTTATCATCCTCAAGCTTCAAACATCTTATTTATCAACAAAAATGATTGATCCACAAGAGAAACCTAATTAGAGTCACTAAAAAATCCACTCTTTCATCATTCACCAAGGCACCCTTCCACTCAATTTGCTTTACCTAGGAAAAATAACCAAAAGCCAATCTTTCATGTTACAACCTATATCCATCAGATCCTAACAAACCCTTTTCATCATCAATTTATCTGAATTCAAAGCAAAAACCTAATAAAGAGCTCTGAATCTTTCAATTCCTTAAACAACTCACCAAATTTTCAGTTTTACCAACTAGTTCCTCAAGACCAAGATACTACAATAAACCATTTACACCCCAATAATTTCATATAACTTCCAAGATACTACTCACATCATTTTTTTGACTGAAACAAACCTGGTTCATATCCACATAATATTGATTTATCAAATTCATAAGTTCTTACAGTCAAATTACCATTTCCACCTAGGGACATATTGTTGCAACATATCAAATCATCATTTTTGGCCTCACGGCCTTCACCAAACCATTCACACATCTTTGATATCTTCACATTGATGGTTCTATTCCAAAATAAACATTTAAATCTCTGTATTTACATAATTACACACTTTTATAGGACCTTACCACCATTTTGCTTATAGGTCACATATCCCTTAATCAGGTGATTCCTTTCCATTTTCTTTGTATATCCACATTCCCAATGTACATTTAGGATCATTTTTTAACACATCACAACATATCAAAAGTTATCAGTAGCTTGTCATAAAGAAATTACCAGATTCTTGAATTGTTCACTGGAAAGGGCTACTAATTTAGGCCTAAATTACAAATAAAGTGCTCATAGTTTATCACCAAAATGCCAAAGGACTGAAAAAACTAACTCATCATGTCACAAAACTAAAGAATAAAATATTTTTAGCAACAAAAAGGCTCCATAAATCACTATTCCAAAAAATCCCTATTCTATGCACAAGTCAAGCCCTACAAAGGAGGGTTTATTGCATAAGGTACTTACAAACCTTAAATACTCCTACCACCACCACAAACACAATGGAAATAACCTACATAAGCTTTAGAAACTCACCACCACCTTCATGCATGCTTTTTCATTGAATACCACCGTGAAACCATGCTTTCCATGAAAGAAACTTTGTATTTCCTGTATGATTCAGTAGCCAATCAAAGATTTCTTGATTTCCATGTTCATATACACTCACAAATTGCTTAAAATATTCCAAAAACATTCTATGCATTTCATCCCACCAATCTCCTAAATCTACATTGGTGGGATGGTGAATTCAAGCCTTAAATGACCCTCAAAACCCTTGACTGGTTAATTTGATAGACCACAAAAACCTTGGATTTTGAATTTGATGGTAAATCTTCAAAAAATCACTAGACATGATTGTTAACACCCTACATAAAGTGAAAAAACAAATATATAGCTCATGCAAGAAATGAATTCAAGAATGAAACACAATGAAAACAAGAACAAGGAACTTTATTTATTGAAAATGATTCAAGAATACCAAATTTGTTCTTTTTCCCACCTTTTACATGCTTTTATATATATTCCCAATCATATAACTACCTTTTGAATCTCCCTCATTGAGTGAAACTACCTTGTGACTTTTAATATTCCATGCTTCTTTGCCTTTTTACAATTTTTCCCATCTTTAGCAACATTTGGAAATATTTTTTTTTGTGCCCACTTAAGGACCTTAAATACAATGAAGTAGGTCTTTATATTACCTATACATGAATTTACAAATGGGTATTCAATCTAGAGAAAAACTTTCCTATTAGAGGAAACTAGTAACCTAGGTGCTCCTACACTAGTTAGTAGTTTGAAAAAAATCCTTGAAGAAATGCCATCTCATGGTGATGGAATGGAATTCCATCACCACATTAGACCACATTTCTTCAAGGAATTTCTTCAAACTACTCACCACCTTTCCTATGATACCACATTTTTCATACATGTTCACCAAAGCATTTTATCAAACTGCTCACTTCCTTGCCATTGCTGCTATGGCTAAAAGCCTAAAATAAGTGCTTTCCAAAAAACTATATGGATGCTTGGAAAAATATCTATCAAAGCATAATAGTAAGCAATAATACCATGGAGAAGGCAATGAAATTTTTGAAAAAATTCCTAGAAGAAATGCGGTCTTATGGTGATGGAATACGATGATGTGCATTTGTTTTTAATGGCATGCCATCACCACAAGACCCCATTTTTTTTGAGGCATTTTTTCGAATAGTTCACTACCTTCTCTATGCCACCATAGTTATTGTACATGTCTATGAAATAATTTAATCAAAGGGTTCAGGGACTTTCTGGTATGGTTAAAATCATAAAAACACATCCTTTCAAACAAGATATGGATAGGGAAAATAGTAAGCATGATAATCAAAAATATATAGTTTAATACTTGTACTCAAAATTTTGTTCATTAGAAGTCATGATGTGGATCACTATTGTAACTTTTTTTGTGATTGAATAATTTGTTGTTTTATTTTAATATGTTGGTTGTGGAAATAGCTCCCAATGTTACAAGGGAAATGGATATCGGTGTGTTTCATCTACTATACAATCCTCGATGGCTCTAATAGGGGAGGTGTGAAGCAAATTACTAAATTTCAATTTACATTCATTGTTATACATGTTAGTTCTAGTGAAAAATTAAATCGTTAGTAATTTTTAGTTTAATTCATATTTGGATGGTTTATATAGGGCTTGAGCGTGCCTCAGCATCACTGTGCAAATATTTCCATCATGGAGAGTGATTGTGAGATGGCTGTAATTGATTATTTTGTTAAATATATCATTTTTTATAATGTAATTTCTACATATTAATTTCTTTACTTCTTATTGTAATAGTTAAAACTTCACCAAGAGTTAAAATTTAGGAGGAGTGGTAGGAGCACTCCTCAAGCATAGCAAAAATGAGTGATGGAATTATTACCATCAGATTGCCAAACAAAGGGAAATAATTTATTTCTAGAGCATGGAGAGAAATGAATTTTGATTCCAGAGTCGTTTGTTGTATGCCCAGACATGGAAATTTTGTACATATTTTGTAGTGGATATATTTGAAATTGTATGCCTATATGGCATTCTCATAAGCCTATATGGCTATTTTGTAACTATATTTTATACTTATATCAACATATATTGATGTATGTGTACATGGCTATTTGGTTAATACAAATCTTTTTTCTCAATGGTGTCCATATTTGCATTATAAATTCATGGTTAAATAGATATGAGTTACGTGTATTCAAGTGTATAATTTACAAATTACATGTATACTTTTTGACTTACGTGTGTTCCAATGTATACTTTGTGAATTACACATTTTCATGTGTATACCTAGTATTCATGCATATACTTTGTATTAAGTTGTGTATACCATGTATTCATGTGTATATTTCAAGGCATACATGTTTGTGACTACTTGTGCTTCCCTTATACATGTACATGCTTGACTTATTCATGTGTATACTTATTAAATAGTTATCCCTAGCATTGATCATTGTTGTCCTTCATGGTTTGTATTGAATAAATTAATTGATTGATAGTAAACAACTAAGTATCTAAAAGAAAAAAACACATTTTGAATTGGTATTCCATGAAATGATTGATAAAAGATTCCAATTTATATTTAATTGTTTGATTTGAACAACTAAATTAAGCAAAGGATACATAATCTTCATGTAACACTTTGAAAACATAATATTCAGAGTAGATGAAGTAGTCAACTTCTTGACACATTATCTATGTTGTCAGGTTCTTCTATTTTATCCCTAGTTTTGGTTATTGTTCGCTCAGGTGGTGCGGGTCCTGGTTCGGTTCGCCTATGGGTTCAACTAGGGTCCTTTATTTTTGGGTCTGGTTCACCCAAGAAGAACCCAAGAGAACTTGGGTAAAACCCAAGTAGAACCTAGGAAAACCAAGACAAAACCCGCATGCCTAGGCCTCCAAAAAAGCATTTTTTTGAACATTTTTTTAATGTTTTATGGTGTTTGACTTTGATCCACACCCAAGGGAACCCTAAAAGTGATGTCTAAATCACTTCAAACACCTTAACTTTCTCATTCTTATTCATTTTTTTGCAAACAATCATTTTAATTCCAAAAGGATGAGCTTTCATTTTTTCTTGCTAGATTGAAAGCGGATTGTGACGCAACTTTCTTTTTTCAAAAAATTTTCTACATCATTGAACTAAGAGTTTATCACACATCTGTAGAGAAACAGAGGAATACTACAAACTAAAACATACTACACTTTTTTTCTCACTGACTTGATGTACTCTCCAACATCTCTCTTCTCTCATGCAAAGAGTTAGAACTGCTTGGCCATGCCTTTGCATCATTCAAGAAGTTTTTCTCTCTTTGACAATGTCAAAAGCATGGCTGCATACAAATTAGGAAAAAGACTTTTCCTTTTAGATCAGCAATGCATGGAAGTTTCAAAAAGTGTCCTTGATATTACAAAAAGATATGTGTTTATACCATAGCAGAAAAAATCTTTTGGGGACAAAATTGGCAATCCAAAAGTATAAGATATTTTGAAAAAAATGGGAAAAAGTCTAGAATTTTTTTTTAAAATAAATTTAAAAAGGGTAAAAATGTAGAAATCAAGAGATAAAAAATTAAAAAAATTAAAGGGAATTTCCATAGCATAGAGATATAGAGAGAAAATAAAATAAAGAGTTTAACTAATAAATTGTAAAAAATAGATTTTTGTAGTTTATATTCATATCATTGATTACATTGCATTGCACATCTTTCAAACTCAAAGCATTGCTTTGCATTGCATAACTAATAATTAGATGTTGATAGATGACAAAATTTCAATTACAATATAGTTTTTACAAAGTCAACCTAAGCAGTTATGCAATTACTTCACATTGCATAACTAATAACTAGGAGCAGCTATCAATTGCATTTGCTTGTCATGGCATTCTATGAGACCACATTTATTTGAGGAATTTTTACAATCAATTCACTACCTTGTCTATACTACCACATTCTTGATACATGTCTACCAAAGCATTTTGTCAAATAGTTCACTGCCTTGTTGCTATGGCTGAAAGCCTAAAACAAGTGCTTTCGAACAAGCTATGGATGCTTGGAAAAAATATATCAAAAGCATAATAGTAAGCAATATCATAGAAAAGGCAATGAACTCTTTGAAAAAATACCTCATTTCTTTGACATTTTTTGATTGTCATGGCATTCCATCACCATGAGACCTCATTTCTTTGAGGCATTTTTTCAAAGAGTTCACTGCCTTGTCTATGCTAACACATTTTTCATACATATTTATCAAAGCATTTTATCAAATAGTTCATTGCCTTGTTGCTATGGCTAAAATCCTAAAATAGGTGCTTTCGAACAAGATATGGATGCTTGGAAAAAATATTTCATAGCATAATAGTAACCAATAGCATAGACAAGGAAATGAACTATTTGAAAAAAAATCCTCAAAGAAATGGTGATGGAATTCCATGACAAGCAAATTGCTATGGATTGTCATGGTATTCCATTACCATGAGACCACATTTCTTTAAGGCATTTTTTCAAACAGTTCACCACCTTGTCTATGCTCCAACATTTTTCATACATGTTTACCAAAGAATTTTATCAAACAGTTCACTTCCTTGCTACTATGGCTAAAAGCCTAAAATAGGTGCTTCCAAACAAGCTATGGATGCCTGGAAAAAATCTATCAAAGCATAATAATAAGCAATAGCATAGAAAAGGCAATGAACTATTTGAAAAAAAGCCTCAAATAAATGTGGTCTCAATGGTGATGGAATTCCATGACAATCTATAGAAATTTCCTTGTCATGGTATTCATCATATCATTCCATCACCATGAAACCACATTTCTTTGAGGCATTTTTTCAAACAATTCACTACCTTGTCTATGCTACCACATTTTTCATACATGTTTACCAAAGAATTTTAGCAAACAAGTCACTTCTGTGCTACTATGGCTAAAAGCCTAAAAAAAGTACTTTTGAACAAGTTATGGATGCTTGGAAAAAATCTATCAAAGAATAATTAGTTGGAACAAGCTATGGTCTCATGGTTTTTTTTCATGCAAAAATCAGTGTGATTTTATTCACATTTTTTTGCAAGCTATAAACACATTTTTTTGGAAATTTTGTTATTTTAAATGACATTCAAGTTTATGGTGGTTTTCTTGTTTATATGATGATATGTGATATTCTAATCCTAATTGATGCTTCTAGGTTGCATAGATATATATATTTTGTTTTTACATATTTTTTGTACCAATGAACCCAAAATGAACTGAAACCCCCTCCAAAAATATTTGGCCAAATCGGTGAACCAAACCCTTGAACTTGAATCTCAAAACCTATTCCAACACTCTTCATTCTTCTTGCACAAACTTAATTGACCACCGAATTATGTTGCCCCTTGACTTCACCCACGTTTACTCCCTCAAACCTCTCTTTTTCATTCAAAACCCTTGTTTTCCCAGCTAGGGCATGTCATGCCATAGCATAATTTTGACCTCCACTATCCTTGTAGACCTTTTGAACACATCAAAATTCACAATCTCACCCCATTTCCAACATATTCTAACTTATTTTCAAGCAATTTATTCTTTTCACCTCTTCTAGCCTTGCTTTTAAGGGGCTTCAATTTTGAATTTTCAATAGGGGAAACATTAGGAATCTCTTCCAATTCCCTTAATAATGTTATTTTCTTATTCCTACTCCCTATTCTACTTACATTAGGCCCATATCACCGAGACATAGCCTAGACAATAGGTGGAATGGCCTATTTCAACATACTACACTCAAACCCTTAAGGGATCAATCGAGTTGAACATAGCTCAGAGTGATTCCACGTGTTTGGGTGAGAAAGAGGACCATGCCTAGCATAAAAATTCCTATTCAGAAATATTGGAAAAGTCCATTTGGTCACACGAGTTGCAGAACAAAAGTTGCACCACTTTGCAACTTTCCACTGCTTCCATTTGACACTTTTTCTATCAACTAAAAACTGGACACCACGAGAAAACCACTTCAAGATAATGAAAAATGAGAGAGCTTATTGTATAAGGACCCAATGCAATCCTATTTTATTAGACGAGAAGTTTCTAAGCATCACAGTGTCCAAGTAACCTCATGCTGAAGTTTGTAGTCATTTTGCCCTTTGGACCCATAAGGGATCGATTCGGTTGAACGTAGCTCAGAGTGATTCTGTGTGTTTGGATGAAAAAGAGGACCATGCCTAGTGTAAAAATTCCTATTCAAATGCATTGGAATAGTATGTTTGGTCACATGAGTTGCAGAATGAAAGTTGCACCACTTTGTAATTTTCCAATGCTTCCATTTGACACTTTTTTCATCAACTAAAAAATGGACACCACAAGAAAAAAATTTTGAGATAATGAAAATTGAGAAAGGTTATTGTAGAAGGTCCCAATGCAATCCCATAGGATCAGATGAGAAGTTTCTAAGCATCATGGTGTCTGAGTAACCTTATGCTGAAGTTTGCAACCATTTTACTCTTTGGACCCGTAAGGGATCAATCCAGTTGAACATAGCTTAGAGTGATTTCGTGTGTTTGGGTGCAAAAGAGGAACATTCCTAGCATAAAAATTCCTCTTTAAACATGTTGGAACAATTTTTTTGGTCACACGAGTTGCAGAACGAAAGTTGCAACACTTTACAACTTTCCACTACTTGTATTTAACACTTTTTCTATCAACTGAAAACTAGACACCATGGGAAAATCACTTTGAAATAATGAAAATAGAGATATGTTATTGTAGAGGGTCCCAACACGGTCGTATAGGATCAGATGAGAATTTTATAACCATCACGGTGTCCGAGCAACCTCATGCTGAAGTTTGCAACCATTTTTCCCTTTGGACCTTTAAGGGATCGATCTAGTTGAACGTAGCTCAGAGTGATTCCACGTGTTTGGGTGTGAAAGAGGACCATTCCTAGCATAAACATGCCTCTTTGGACACATTGGAATAGTCTATTCGGTCATAGGAGTTGCAGAACGAAAGTTACATGACCTTACAACTTTCCACTGCTTGCATTTGACACTTTTTCCATCAACTGAAAATTGGACACCACAGGAAAACCACTCTAAGATAACAAAAAACGAGAGAGGTTATTGTAGAGGGGCCCAACATGATCTCATAGGATCAGATGATAATTTTTTAAGCATTATGGTGTCTGAGTAACCTCATGCTGAAATTTGTAGCCATTTTTCCCTTTGGACCCTTAAGGGATCAACCCAGTTGAACATAGCTCAGAGCGATTCCACATGTTTGGGTGCAAAAGAGAACCATTCCTAGTATAAAAATTCTTATTTGGACATGTTGGAATAGTCAGTTTCATCACACGAGTGGCAGAACGAAAGGTGTGCCACCTTACAACTTTCCACTACTTGCATTTGACACTTTTTTCATCAATTGAAAACTAGACACCACAGGAAAACCGCTCTAAAATAATGAAAATTGAGAGAGGTTATTTTAGATGGTCCCAACACAATCCCATAGGATTAGATGAGAATTTTCTAAGCATCATGGTTTCCTAGTAACCTCATCCTAAAGTTTGCAGCCATTTTGCCCTTTGGACCCTTAAGGGATCGATTCGGTTTAACGTAACTCAGAGTGATTCTGCATGTTTGTGTGAGAAAAATGACCATTCCTAGCATAAAAATATCTATTCAAACATGTTGGAATAGTTTTTTTGGTCACACGAGTTGTAGAACTAAAGTTGCACCACTTTGCAACTTTCCACTGCTTGCATTTGACACTTTTTCCATCAACTGAAAACTAGAAACCACGAGAAAACCACTCCGAGATAACAAAAACCAAGAGAGGTTATTGTAGATGGCCCCAACATGATCCCATAGGTTTAGAAAAATATTTTATAAGCACCATGGTATTTTATTAATACCCCGTCAAAGATTGCTACCCTTTTGCACTTTGGGATTTGATGTTTCATTGAACTGCACGGTTCCGTACAGGGTGATTGTGCTTTGTTTTTTATGGAGTTTTGTGGGAAATAGACTTAACTCAATTTTCATTTCTTTTTGGTTGTATTTCAAGTGATTTTGTGCATTTTAGAATCCAATTACTAAGGGTCGGTTTGTATACCCTATTTTAAGGGTTTTAAGTGCATTAAAATGTCATATTAAGCCTTTCACCCACTGTATGCTTCTATAACTTGATGGAAAGGCTTAGTTATGGTTATAAAACATGTGTGCATAGTTTTTTGCATAAGGGAGGTGAATAGAGGGTTTTTAGGTGATGCCCTAGATGTCAAATGGTGGTTTACTGCTAGGGTTTGAAGAAATATTTGGGGGCAGCGATATCTCTTGAACTTTTAAGCTTTTGCAGATCTTTTTGAACATTTTTTAGGCTTTGGTTGGTTGTGGGAAGTTTCGAGTATGGGTTTTCAACAAACCCTTGCCTAACTTGTAGTCTCCAAATCTCATCAAATGGGTTTATCTTTTAGAGAATGTCATCCAATGGCCAACCAAACATCAATTAAGCTTTAACATAGACCCTAAGACAAATTCCCAAGAGATCATACCATGTTTCTTTGTACCATCATTAAGATCCAATAGACCACCTTGCATAAAGGCTACTAAATTAGCCCTACTTATAAAGAGGCGACCTTTTAAACACTATATATTCACTCAAACTCCTAAAACAACAGTATGTTATGTGTCAAAACCTCCAATTCAATGATTTTTTTGTAGGTCAAAGACCTCTACACCCATAATATGCCAAACTCTATTTCAAGCAAAATACTTGGGGCTTTAATGAAAATCCTATCTCCTGCACCTTCCATACCCAAAAAAAGCACCAAATACAGTTACCAGACCATGTACATGTGGTGAATAATACATTACATGGACAATCCTTCCCACATTTTGTCAAAACACCACTTGAAACCCTCATTTTCATCATGAAAATATCATGTTGTAGCCCTAGAACATCATCCCAAACACTCAACCTTGACTTCACAACATTATAATCAAGTTAGGCATGTATTTTACAAGTTAGAAGACCCATTCCACAAGTTACAGTAGGCACAAAAAGTGGAATGGGTCAAACAACATCATGAAACCATTTAGTCTAAGAACACTGTGAAAGTAGGTAGTAGCAGTAAAAACAAGATAACATTCTTGCCCCTCCTAAATTTTGGACCACATCCATTACCTCCACATAAAAATCAAGATCCTTGGCCTTCTTGGTTCCCATGCCTTGATATGGTTATGGAAATGAAGCAAAGTAATCATCTCCTTCTTTGTTGGCTGGAAGAATGCATGCTTAATGTTCAGATACACGATATCAACTCCCTCTTTTGCTCTTATGGTTGAATATTGAAATCTAGTATGGTGGGCCTCCATAGTTCCAGTCATCTTTATTCCTCATCCACCAAATGTTGGCCTAATCCACATGTTTACCAACCTAATTGGCCTTGTTTTTGAAAGCTAAAGTTTCTCTTGAGTCTCCAATGTAGCTCTCTTTTCCTTTTTAGACTCTTTCATTACTACAAATCGTCTCTTGGATTTAATCATTTGTACCACATGGTTGATGTGCTTTGAATCCTTGCATCAAAAGTAAATTTCCTTTACATAAATACTGCTAGGGAATTTCAAAGTTGCCACTATAGTTGGTATTAAAGCCGGTACCTGCAACATGAAGAGTTATTCTCATTCCTCTTCCACATTAGAGGGTTCATATCCTTGATCTGACTCTTCTGAATTATCAGAATCAAAATCACTAGCAGAGGCTTTGAAAGGAACTCCATGAAAACCAAGATTTATAAATGGTATATCAAACTCTAGTTCAAAATCTTTTAGATGAGGCTGCTCCCATACCTCTCTTACTTGCTTGACAAATCCTTGAAACTCTATATTGATTTTATTTTTCCTATCCCTCTCTTTTTTTTCTTCCTCAATTTCATCCAGATCATTAATGCAATTGGGGGAGGTCCTACAACACAACTAATCACAAATTCAGCAACCAATTAGGTATTAGATCATCAAGTTCTCCATTTCACTCTTTCTCAACCAAATCACACTATTCCCTTGTAGCATAGGAAACCCACTAAATCAGGTACAAATTCTCAACCACACACTTCCAGTTCACAACCTAACTCAATTCAAGGACCCATTATTGATATTTTTAACATATCAACATAACTCCATAAGTTTCTTTGTAAAAACTCCTTCAAAACTTGAAATTTCACTCTTTTTAGGCCTCAATTAGGCCACTTTTACAAAGAATCTATATCCAAACCTTACCAAATCTTGCAGTAGAAATTACAAGGTGTCAAAACTTCAAAATCTACAATAAAATCTCATTTATACCACTGTACAATGGGTAAACCACAAAATCATCTATTGTAGCCTAAACCCTAGGGGTTTATTGAAAATGATACTTCCAAAGCTAACCACAACCAAAAATTACTCTAACAAGTTTTTGATACCCTACACAAGCTCAAACAATCATAAATAATTATGCCCTACACAAAAACACAATTTGACTCTTCAAAACCACCATTTTTCTTAAAGAAAGCTCACTTTTACACACATGGGTTTCACACCCATCTCACTTTCAGACCTCCCCAACACTAACACATCATTCACACACCTTAATAATGTTAGTGCAGACCCATTCCTCAAGTTAAATAGGCTATAGAAAGAGGAATGGGTCAAAAATCCATGTTTATTTGACTCAAAACCTTCAAATGTACAAGTTTAGGATGGTTTTTGTAAATTGATGATAAAATGCACAAAAGAATATCATAAAATCCAACCTTCAATTCTAGTTCTCCATATTTTTAAAATATTTCCCACCAATCAAAAACTAATTACCTTCCTAACTAACATTTGAAGTGTTTTGACTCTTCCCATTCCCTCCATAATACAAATTTTGCAATTTTACAATATTTGAGTTTACAAATTTTGTACATTTTTGCAATTTTTAAACATTTTGCACTTTTTGAGAAACCCGGCCTGCTAAACACCTAATACATCTCAAATATGAATAAATACATAATAGAATGGTCTCATAGACCATATTTTAATACAAAACTCAAAATCCTATATTCTACTCCTTATTTTCCTTGATGAACAAAACGTACTGAATGGTGCTCCTGCACCGATCATACATTGACCTTCTTGCCCCTCCTAAAGTTTGAACCACATCCATTACCTCCACATAAAAATTTACATCCTTTTTATTCTTGGTTCCCATGCCTTGATATGGTTATGCAAATGAAAATGAAGCAAATTAATCATCTCCTTCTCCGTTGGCTGGAAGAATGGATGCTTAATGTATTGATACATGATATCAGCTCTCTCGTCTACTCTCATGGTTAAATATTGAAATCTAGTATGGTGGGTCTCCAAAGTTCCAGTCATATTTCTTCCTCTTCCACCAAATGCTGGCCCGATCCACACGTTTGTTAGACTAATTGACTTTGTTTTTGAAAGCTAAACTTTCTCCCGAGTCACTAGTGTTGCTCTCTCTACCTTTTCATACTCTTTCATTGCTACATATTATCTATGGGATTTAGCCAAAGTGGTGTTTTTGAGATCTATGAGGCTAAAGGCCTAGTGAAGGTTTGTTTTATTTTTGTAGACCTTGGAAAACTTGTTTCATGCTTTGGTGAGGCTTGGAAGGCCTTGGAGTTGTGAAATATAGAAAACCCTAGATATTTATGAGCAAATTAAGGGTTTTTGTATTGGAAAACTATTTGAGCATGCAAGGTCCTAAAACCTAGAAAAAAATTTGTTTTGAGACCTAAGTAAGGATTGTTTTTGGATTTGGGAGTCTGTTGAGAAGTGAGAAGGCTATGTGGGGAATTATACCCGATTGAGTGAATTTGATATGCTACAACCTGGACAATGTGAATTTGTTGAATGAATAGGTCCTGATGAAATTGTAAATTGTAAATTTGTTTGTAGATTGGAGTTGTATGTTTGTGTGTTGCAGGCCTCCCCCTACTGGATTAGGAGTAGATTCCAAATTTTTAGAGATATGTATGGAAAATTTGGTAGCATAGACAAGGCAATCAGCTATTTTGTATAACTATTTGACAAAATGCCTCAATGAAAGCTTTGGAAGAATACACAAAGAAAGTCAATTTTTAAATTTAATAAAATAAATCAAAGAGATGTGGTTTAAAAATGTAATAGGAAAGTGTATAGAATTGTGTAATTTAAAGGTTGTAACATGACAAACAAACAATTTGATCAACATGGAATAAGAAAAACAACAAAAATGAAAGCAAGCCATAATAGAATGAAATAAAATGTACAAAAACTTCACATACCTAAAAAACAAAAGTTTCAAATGGAGGAGATCTACCCAATTATGTAGCCTTTGCTTCTTCTTTCCTCAAACTCCTCAAAAATTTGACTTTTTTCAAAAGCTTGTTCCCCTCCAAACTTCAATTGTATATTAGTTATCACTGTAATTCAAACTTGAATTCATATTATATGCCTTTCAATGTGAAAACTCTACTATTTCATGCAAAGGGGATGGAAATATCATGAAAAATGTGGTGGAATCTAAAAATCATGCATGCACACTTCACTCAATCAACAAAAAGCTACTTTTTGTTGGAGCACCCGTAGAACTAGGAGAATATGTAGAATGTGGGCCGACATCACAGGTATATTGTGTTTTTTTTACCATTTTTAGTGCAATAAAAAAATGTGCTCATGTTATAATGCAAGCATGTTACTTCTTTCTAAAATTTCCATGTCTCTACTTATTCATAACACAATTGTGTTAAAATAAAGTTGGTTTTTTAAAATATTTATAGGGTAGATTTATAGGGTAGAGGATTAAGGGTAGAGGGGAGAGAGATAGAGGGAGTGAGTGAGAGAGAGAGATACCTGAGAGAGGGAGAGACTTGAGAGAGAGAGAGAAAGGAAGGGAGTGGGAGAGAGATAGAGGGGGGAAGGGCCAAGGGTAGAGGGTAGAGGATTTAAGGGTTTAGGGTTTAAGGGTTAAGAGTTTAAGGTTAACAATTAAGGGTAGAGGGGAGAGAGAAAGATGGAGTGACTAAGAGAGAGAGAGACCTAAGAGAGGGAGAGGGGGTTGGAGGGAGAGAGTTGAGAGAGAAATGGAGGGAGTTGGAGAGATATAGAGGGAGAGAGGGTTAAGGGTAGAGGGGAGAGATATAGAGGGAGTGAGTGAGTGAGAGAGAGAGAGACCTGAACCCACTCTCTTCCACTATCTCCCATCCTTTCCCACGCTCTCTGACTCTCTCCGACTATCTCCCACTCTCTCCCAAACTCTCCTACCCTCTCTCCCACACTCTTCCACCCTCTCCAACCCACTCCTACCCTCTCCCACCCTCTCCCACTCACATACTCTCTCCAACTCTCTCCCACTCTCTCAAACTCTCTCCCACCCTCTCCCATGCTCTCTAACTCTCCCCCACTCTCTCTTCCATTCTGCCACTCTCTCCTACCATCTCCCATCCTATCTTCCACTTCCTCCAACTCTCTCACACCCTCTCCCATGCTCTCTGACTCTCTCTGACTCTCTCCCACACTCTCCAACTCTCTCTCCCACCCTCTCTCACACCTTATACCACTCTCCCACCCTCTTCCACCTACTCTGACCCTCTCTAACCCTATCCCACTCTCTCTCACCCTATCTCCCACTCAGCCACTCTCTCCAACTCTCTCCCACTCTCTCCAACTCTCTTCTGCCCTCTCCCAGGCTCTCTAACTCTCTGCCACCCTCTGTAACCCTCTCTCCCACCCTCTCCCACTCTCTCCAACCCTCTCCCACCCTCTCCCAAGCTCTCTGAATCTCTCCTACACTCTCCTACCCACTCCCACCCTCTCTCACACGCTCTCCTACCCTCCCCCACTATCTCCAACTATCTCCCACTGTAATCAAGGGAAATCAGATAGAGTTAAATGAGTTAGATCAAATAACATAAAAATCCAATGAAATAACGAAGCACAATGGAAATAATATGAAAATAAAAGGAACAATGTTACCATAAATCTTCATCTTCCATGATTGATCTTCGTTACACCTTCTTGCTTGTTGGAAATGTTGCCCTCAGATTTGTACTTTGAGCAATCTAAAATGCCTAAGCCCTACAACAAGATTCGAAGGATTTGATATGCCTATGACTATTGCCAATGTCTAAAAGTCTAAAACAAATGTCAATATTAATCAAATGCCTAAAACCTAATGCCAATAATGAAATACTACAATTGCCTATGACAATGAAATGTGAAGCTGAGTAAATGACTATAGTAATTACGTAAAAATGTCCAGATATGAAAAATGAGAAGGAAAGGGCATTTTATAGAAAAGACCATTTCAAACGGACGGACGAGATAAATTAGTGATGAGACCCTAAAATGAACGATCCAGATTAAACCTGAGAATCCCTAATTAGGGTTAGGGCAAAATCCTTAATCGAACGGTCAGAATAAAATCGGATCAACGGTGGAGAATAAATGAGGAAATTAATTAGATAATGAAGATTTTCAAAAAATCAAGAAGATAAGATTACCTGATTTGCAAGATTCGAAAAATCAAAGAGATAAGATCGCCTGATTTGCAAGATTCGAAAAATCAAAGAGATAAGATTCAGACTGAAGATAAGATTTGGAAAATCAAGAATCTGCCCGATTACTTGATTTTTGGAAGATTAATTACTAATTTGAATTAAAATAATTCAAATTATGGATTTCGAGAGATAATAAATAATCTTTTTCAGATTATTTATCAAAAAGGACTGACAGTTAGGATTGACATGACATTTTAAATAATTTTATTTATTTAAAATGGGAAGAATATTAATTAGCAATTAAATAATTAAATTTAATTATTTAATTTAGCAGATAAGATTAATTAATTAAATAAATTAATCAATTTATTTAATTAAGACAGTTAGTGACGTATTAAATAAATACATGAAATTCATTTATTTAATAATCAAAGATAATTAAACGCAGAAAGGGAAATTAAATAAATTAAGAAATCTATTTAATTAAAGAAAGACTTAGACAGTTAGTGACGTATTTAATAAATAAATTAAAATTTATTTATTTAATAATCATAAAGAATCAAAGGACATGAATTAATTAAATAATTATGAATTATTTAATCAATAGTCGAATGTGGACCAAGGACATAATTAAATGTCTAATTGTGCTAGGACAAAGTGGTAAAAATGAAGCTTGCAGGCCTAGGTCATTTTTAGGTGTCTACATTTTGCCCCTCTTTGTCATAATGTCGCTAACGATTGTGACAAAGAAGTAAAAAATGCCCTGCAAAAATAATAAGAGAAGGAAGAATGACGAGGAGGGTTACGGCATGCCCCCTCGAGAGGACAGACAGGTTCCAAGAACGTGGGTGTGCTCTCGAAATTAATGAGAAGACTAGAATATGAAGAGACAAAGAAATGTTAGTGCAAAAGATATGGATGATGATATGGATGCAATGCCTATATGAGATGAGACAAAGAAGATGGCAAGACTAAAGAAGATGCATGTTAGTTCCTAGACCAAATCCTTCAAAACATTGCCATAGGACTTTAATATTTATTGCTCTTAATCATCATTGGGCAGATTGTTGTGATGGCCAAGAAACACCATGATATGACATAGATCAAGGTGTGCAAGTTTGTACCATCACGTAAGACAAAGAGTCATAGACAAGGATGATCATGACTCATACTATGAGCGTGATTGCCCCAGTCTTGTTGTCATAATCAACCATAAGCAGAAAAAAGACAAGGACAAATCATGAAACGTCGCTGCTTCTCTAAATCCTGTTTCCAGGACATCCTTGAGAAACTAGTGACATGATTGCCAAAATACAAAAATAAAGTCCCTATCATGATATGTCGTTGTTTTTCTAAATCCCATAATCAGGACCTCGCTGAGAAGCTAGTAGTCATGCGTGTCAATTGTCATGCTACGTCGCTGCTTCTCTAAATCCTGTTTAGTGAGATCTCGCTGAAAAACTAATAACATGATAAAAGATCAAAAGACAATTGCCAAGTGTTTGCCAAGTGCATTTGGATATCCATTGTTCTGATGTCAGGATGCCATGTTCGATGATGTGAAGATGTCAAAAAAATTTAAAGTTTTGATTGATCTTGGAAAATGCTGAGACTTGGTGAATTCAGGAAGGACACATCCTGAATAATGCCGATGTCGAGAGGATTCGATCCCTAATGGTCATTAGGCGTCCCTTAGAATAATGACGATGCCTAGGAAGGACACATCCTAAGGCATAAATGACAGAGTTGGTTCTTCAGAAGGACACATCTAAAGAATACTGATGTCACGAAGAGTGATCTTTAGGTGTCAAGAGGATCACTCAAAATGTCGAATGACGATGACGACGCCTAGGAAGGACACATCCTAAGGCGAAAATGACAGAGGTTATCGTTCAGAAGGACTCATCTGAAGACTAACTGAATTTTGACAGTTTGACCTACTTATGATGATTTGACTTGTTTTTGACTAAGTTTGACTTGTGTTTGACTATATGCCGATGAGATTGCCATGCTGAATAAATGATTGTTTTACTTTGTTTTAGGAGATTTTCCTATGTGGAAATTGATTGAAAACTTTTGACGTGTGTGCTAGTGTAGTGCCATGAACCCTAATGGACTGACCTAGTGCGGCCTCGGGGGCTCATCGATAGATGGCCTTGCCTACGTCATACACTCAGAGACCTCGTAGTTCGACACGACCAATGACTTTGTCTTGATGACCAAAGATTGCGTCATGATTTTATTTTGACAAACCTAAAGGACTAACCTAATGTCTCGGGGACTCAAGTATGAGTCTTGCCTACATAGCAAATGCGCAGAGACAACGTAGTTCAGACAGATGACGAAGACTGTTTTGACATGATTGACTTTGACTAGAAATGACCAGATGTTTATGTTCTTCGAGTGGTCTACTGATTTTTGTTTAATGTTTTCTTCAGGACGTTTTACGATTTTTAGGTCTTTCCTCAGGACTTTTTATGATGTTTTTGTATCTTTTTTTCAGGACATTTTACGATGTTTTTGTCTCTTTTTTCAGGACTATTTGCCGATGTTTTTGTCTCTTTTTTCAGGACTATTTGCTGATGTTTTTGTCTTTTTTCAGGACTTTTTGCCAATGTTTTTGTCTTTTTTCAGGACTTTTTGCCAATGTTTTTGTCTTTTTTCAGGACTTTTTGCCAATATTTTTGTTTTTTTTCAGGACTTTTTGCCAATTGTCAAGATCATTTGTGACATCCACTACAGTTGCATGATAAACATTTTGCCCCCAGTCAGGTATAAGACTTAGCCATTTGCAAGGGACATAGACGGGATGCTGCTGACTCGGTAGACAGACAGTCGTCAGGACCTGATGTCAATCATATATCTACTATGACAGGTAGAGTAGGATGTGATGGCGATTTGCGGAATAATGGCAGAAATACCTTTCATCCTAGGCCAAGTTAGACCAAGTGATAGTAGATGGCAGAGCAATGATTGATTACGCATGGCGCCTGTTTGCCAGGTTTTCACCATGGTACTTGTCCAAAGTGCCTGTTTGCCAGGTTTTCGCTATTGAACGAATCATTTTTTCTCTTTACTATTTTCTTGACTTTTTGATTTTTTTGGTGTCACCAAAACGCCTGTTTGCCAGGTTTTCATCAAGGTGACGATTTTTATCTTTTTGCAATTTTTTTGTATATTATGATTCTCAGCTCCATCCTCCTCGATGCTATGAGAACTTTCTGAGATGTAAACCGTTGATGGGTTCTCATTAACCGCTCCCATCCGATCGCCAGACTACATTCCCCAGAACTCAAAAAGCAGTTATATGATAATATAGGGACTCCAGCCAGCTTTGGTTCGTCTAAACTTCCGGCTTTTCTCTCACCGCTTGGTTTTGGGTTCTCGTGATTGTGAACTAGGTCACCCATGTCAAACTTCTTCCTCGAATTTCATAACCTTTTATTGTAGCTATGACAAAGATGGTTTTGATATGCTTGGAGATGGTTCAATGAGTTTTTCCATCTTTCTTCCAGCATTTCTAGCTCATGCAAGCGTGATTGTCGATACTCCTCTTCATTAGTTAGACCCTTCAAGGAAACCGTGAGATGGCTGAATTTCGACCACCGGGTAAGATGGCTTCAGCCAAAGACCAGTGCTTAATGGGTGGCCTCAGAGGGTGCAATAACGTTAGCCCGATAAGCCCACGCAGAAAGCGGTTAAGTTGTATGCTACCAGCGCCAAAGATCATCGATTTTTAAGACTTTGACAATGGTTTTATTGGATCACCTGGCCATTTCCGCGTAGTATGGAGATGAAAAGGGTGTTGATGTGGAATCGCCCACATACCTCACGTGACGCCTTGGTTTTGAATGACGCCCGCTGTCGCTGATGATAGACCTGAGCCGCAACAATGTAGTTAAGGATAAACTTGGATATTTGTTTGCCGGTAATATATGTCAATGGGATGGCTTCAATCCACTTCGTGAAATACTCAGTGGTAGTAATAATGAATTTATGGCCATTGGATGAGGCTAGATGAATATTACCCATGAGGTCAAGTCCCCATTGAGCCGGCAATATGGAGAGGTGATAAATGGAGTTCTTGTGGCCAGCCGGAGCATAACCAAGTCAATCGCGGTATTTCCATACTTGTGATAAGTCCTGACATATTCAATTGCATCTTTTTCCATTGTCGGCCAATAATACCCAAGTCTCTCGGGCCGGGCTTTAGCTACGAGGACCACTGAATGAGATCCGCATACCGCCGCACTTCGAAGGTCGCATAATGTTCGTCCGCGGCTTCAAGACATCTAAGGAGGCATCACGAAACTACGGCGGTAGAGGGTGTCACTGACAATGGCATACCTTGCGGATTTTATAATGAAGGACTTCCTTTGGTTATTTGACAGGTTCGGTGGAAGGGTATGAGACTTTAGGTAATCGTAAATGTCTTGATACCAAGGAGAGTTGGGACCAACAAGTTCACAAACCATTTCAGATTCTGGGATATCATATGCCGGTATCAAAAGCTGCTCTACTAAGAACTCAAATTGTGACACATTTTTAGGGATGTCCAAGAGAGAACTAATAGTAGCCATTGCGTCAGCTGCCTTATTCTGTACCCTAGGGATTTGTTCAAAAGAGATCGATTGAAAGTATGTCAAGAAACTGTCTACCATCCTCTTGTAGGGAAGCAACTTCTCATCCTTTGTTTCATAGTCATCATTCACTTGGTTGATTACTAACTGGGAATCCCTGAATACTAGCAATGTCTGAATTTTCCACTTTATTGCTAACTTGAGACCTGTGACGAGTGCTTCATATTCAGCAATGTTATTTGTACAAGGGAAAGCGATCCTGAATGACTTTGGAATTGAATCCCCCTGTGGTGTGATAAACAATATTCCAGCGCCTGAGCCATGACCAGTATGAGACCCATCAAAATACAGTTTCCATGGTGATGCCGGTTCTGCATGAAAAATAGACTCATCGGGAAAATCAGTTACTAATGGGTGAGTGGCTTGAATTGGTGCATCCGCCAATTGATCTGCTATTACTTTCGTCTTTTGATTTCGCTCATACCAACATAATCGTATGTCATACTCTTTGTGATTCATGACCCATTTTTCCAATCGGCCTGCTAATGTCGCCGACCGAAAGTAGATATTTCAATGGATCAATCTCGGCAACCAAATTTCTGTGTCCGATGACCGAAAGCATGTATAGTGTCTTGCTTTGGGATGTAAAATAGCGAGGCATGCCCGTTCAATGTATGTGTAGTTCAACTCATAGCCTATCAGTGTGCGGCTGATGTAATAGATTGCTCTTTCTTTTCCTTCATGATCATCTTGGGCCAGCAATGCCCCCAGTGCTGAACTAGTAGTTGAGATGTATAGAATCAATGGCTTTCCATGAATGGGTGGCATGAGTACTGGTGTTGAAAGCAGGTAATTTTTTATTTGTTGGAAGGCCTCTTGACATTTATCCGTCCATACAAAGGGGACAATTTTGCGCAACAGGTACTGGAACGGGTGACACTTATCTGCCAATTGGGCTATGAAACGGCGAATAGATTGTACCCTGCCCTGCAGAGTTCTGAGTTCACTGATCCCTCTGGGCGGAGGCATGTCTATGATTTCTTTGACCTTTTCCGGATCAACCTCTATGCCTCTTCGGGAAACTATGTACCCTTAATAGTTTACTCCCGACGTGGACTTCTGTATTAGACACTTCTTAGGGTTTAAATAACTTTGTACTCTTCAAGTCTCTTGAAAATTATGTCGAGTACCCTCAAATGATCTTTCCTAGTTGCTGATTTGGTCAACAGGTCGTCTACATAATCCTCCATTATATTGTGCATCAGGTCATGGAAGATCGTGGTCATAGCCCTTTGATATGTGGCCCCTGCGTTTTTGAGACCGAAGGGCATGACGTTCCAACAGTATGTACCCCATGGGAAAGTAAATGCTGTTTTGTGTTGATCCCTCGTGATAAATGGATTTGATTATAACTGTGAGAAACCATCCATGAGGGATAGCATCCCATGTCCCAAGTAGCTAGGCCCACTATGATGTCAATGTTGGGCATGAAAGTCATCCTTCGACATGCTTTATTTAGGGTCTCGTAATCTGTATTACCCTAATCACCCCATTTGGCTTTGGTCACCTATGACTAGATTGGTAACCATTCAGCATAATCTAGACCTTTATGAACTGCATCCAAGAATTTCTTTAACCTCGGCCCGAATTCAATAGGCCACTTTGAGGGTGCATTTTATTAACTTCGCCGACCGGGTTTAGCATCGGGTAATAGTGGCAGATGATGCAGAACCAGTTTGGGGTCCAATCCTGGCATGTCAACATAAGACCATGCAAAGTTGATTTTCTGCTCTGCAAAGAATTTATGAAATTCTGGTTTCTCTTCATCAGTCAATGATGCGGCAAATAGGACCATCTTGGGGTCTTCTACAGTTGAAATATTATCCTCTATTGTGTCCTCAATAAGCATGGCCGATTTCTCCTGTTGCACGGGGAGAAAGTCTAGTCCTCCATCTTTGGGCGCCTCAGAGAGGTTTTCACCCGCAGATACGTCCTTTATTTTTACTATTTTATCGTCAAGAGGTGCCTTTCGGTTTTCACCTAGAGACGTTTTATTTTTTACTTTATTTTTACTTTTGCGACTAGAGGACTGGACCGTCTCGCCGAAGTATGCGGTGCAGTCTAAATCAATAGCAAATCCTGATTTGTGGTCCCCACTAGGGATGCCTTCTTGTAATCCCATGAATTCAGCAATGGCTTCATCATTTTGGAATGTGTCCAGAACTGGCGGTCCTTGTTGGTCCCAATCGACTAGTTCAGGGTAAACTAAAGAGATGCCATCATCAAGGCTAGTGAATTGGGGTGAGGATGCAGACAGCATGTAGACGGATTCGTTGATGTTGTAGATGAGGTTATCATCATCCAACTCTACATCGGACTCTAGCCAATATTCTCCTTCACTAGTGTCATATTCATTATCGTAATAAGGAGTGAAGGTTTTAGAGTCCTGGTTATCAATATCGTCTGACACTTCGGATAGATTGGACTGAGGGGGGTCAGATAATGGCTGTTGTGTGTTGTGGGAAGTGGTAGTAGGGATTTGACTATTTAGTGCTTTTTCAATTTTGAATGTTTGCCAAAATCGTTGTTCAGAGGTCAATTCCCCTGGTTCGACAAACAAATCATCAAGACAATAGTCACTTAGGGATCGTTCTGAGCCAAATTCCCACTCGTGGGAGTCAGTTTCGGTGAGGGGTTCCCTAGTAGTCTCGACACTGTCAGAAGCATGTACTCGCTCATTTAAAAGTCCAGAGGTACGTCGATCGCCATTGGCAAGTGATCCAAGCCCTAATCCAAGATACTTCGGAATTTGAAAAGTTTCTATGGGTTCCCTTCGGCCAGTTTTATTTTTTCCAAGGCCACTAGTACCATCGTAGCCTTTAGCCTTCATGAAGTCATAACCTTTGCCATATATTTGAACTGGTAATGGGGGTAATGTGACCGTATCCTTATAGATCCATCCCGTGATGTCAGCAAGGTCTTCCTCACTCATGTCTCCCCACTTGATAAAAACTGTATTTGGTGGGACTATGAAGGTTTCCTGAGGTTCCATTCGGAAACATGGCCGACCATAGTCCTTGGAGATCTAGGCATTGTTGTTATGTTGTAGGCTATGTTCAGTTTGAATTCTCTGCAACCGAGGTCCTGGATTTTGATAGTTGATTCAGTCCTAGGGTTGGTGGAAGGTGGTGGCATGGTGGAAGACGTGGATGGAGTGGATGTGTAAGATGACGTGAGTGTGGAAGGGTCGATGTACTTGGATGACGAGGAGCCAGGTGCTTCTCGATTAATAGGTACTCGGTTTTCGGAGATACCCCTTAAATTGGTACAATATTGGAAAGGGTCGGGGTCTCCGTATATGGTTACTTCTGTACCGTCAAAAGGAAACTTGAGGCATTGGTGGTATGTTGATGGAACGGCTTTTAAAGCGTGGATCCATGGTCGGCCAAGTAAAATGTTATATGGTAGTTCCAAATCCAGGACCTGGCAGGTTGTGTCCACAATGACCGGTCCCACTCTGATAGGGAGAGAGATAACACCCCTTGAAGAGCGTTCCTCATCATCGTATGCTTTGATCACTATGCTTTTTGTTGGGTCTACGCACGCATCAGAGAATCCAAGAGCCTTAACCAATTTGAGGGAGCATATATTCAACCCTGCTCCACCATCTACTAAAACCCATCTAACTTTGTGCTTGTGGATGAAAGTTTCTATGTGTAATGTGTCATTGTGGTTGGTTTTATGTGATGAGTAGTCTTGATCCGAGAAGGTGACATGGTGTGGCATGGTGAGATATCCCACCATAGTTTCAAACTGATTGACATCGATGTCCTTAGCGACTGACGACTCTAGGAGAGTTTTGTCTAGGATTTCTTTGTGTGCCGGAGAGATACGAAGCAGCTCAAGGATAGATATTTGCGCGGGAGTCTTTCCTAGTTGGTCAATGAGGTTGAACTGACTCTTGGGTTTCCACTGTTGTGGGGTTGAGACAGGTTTTGGCTGTTTAGTCGATGCAGCAGGTTGTGATTGTTTAGCCGATGGGCCCGGTATTATGATTTTGGCTTGTCTAGGAGGAGGCGGACCAGCTATAGTGACCTTGCCACTGCGAGTAGTAGCATTACACTGGGGTGCTCTCTTGACCATAATGGTATTGATGTACCCATCTTCAGTGCGGATATTGTTTATAATTGGTCCACTAGAATAATCGTACTTGACTCGGGCAAAGTTAGCTTGGTTCTGTGAACCTGACGTGGATGCATTATGAGAGCCATGATCCTGCAGTGGATTCTTGTGAATAGTATGATCTGCGTTGGAGGTGAATTGTGATCCCCCTACTTCGATTGTACGATTTTCAATAAGATCTTGAATTAAATTTTTCAGTTGTCGACAGTTAGCGGTTGTATGTCCTTTGGCTCGATGGTATTCGCAAAGTGCATTGTCATTCCACCATGATGGTTTGAACTGTCCTGGGTCATAAGGTTTTATTTCCGGAAGTGTGATGACCCCATGCTGAATGCATTTCTTAAGGACTTCTTCAATGGGTTCACCCAAATGGGTGTATGTGCGACCCTTGGGAAATTGTCTCATTTGACGATATTGCCCTTGACTGTTTTGACCATTTTGGTTGTTTGAAAAAGTATTGGGGGGAGGTGTCAATGTTGTTGTTGGTCTATTTTGTTGTTGAACCCCTTTCAGGGCTAATACGGGACCTACAGTATTTGCAGTCTTGGCATCAACAACACCGTCATTTGTAACATGCTTATTCTTAACCCAATATTTGTTTTTGTCAGCTGGTAGATTGACGTTCGTGTTTTTGGAACCATATCTCAGTTCTCCCTTTGCGATAAGGGCTTTCTCAATCTGGACCCCCTTTTCCACTAATTCTGTGAAGTTTGTGCAACAATGTATTTGCAATGCGAATTTTAGGGGTCCTAGAAGTGTTTGGATGAACATGTCAACTTTTTCCCTTTCAGGAATGTCAATGTGACATCGACTAGCAAGGCTTCTCCATTTGTGAAAGAATGGAATAAATGTCTCACCAGAGTCTTCCTGCGTGAGATTGCACAAGCTAGTGATAGAGGTATCCATGTCAATGTTGTACGCATAATTTCTTATGAATTTTCGTTTGAGTTCATCCCATGTTTGGATATCTTTTTGCGTTGAGAACCATTCAAGGGCTTGGCCTACCAAACTTTTGGAAAAAATTCTCATCAAGTATGTTGGTTCGTAGGCGATATCCATACAGTTGGTTGCGAATTCGCAAACATGTTCAATGGGATTTGTTTTGCCTCTATATTTTGTGAAGTTGGGTGACACGTATCCTGGTGGAAATGCAGGCATACGTAAGTTCATGTCGAAAGGGTATACATCCAGGTCATATGATATTTCTGATTTCCTGCCTGAAATGTACATGTTTTGCATATTTTTCTCCATATCTCTCATTCTTGCTTTGAGTTCATCTATGGTAGGGTCATTTACGTTTTTGTATGTTGGGTTACCTGGTACACCATGTGTTCCTGTCTGGTGTGCGTGAATGTTGGTATATTGCGGTGGTACGGATTGTTGTGGTATGTACGACGTGTGTTGTTGGTATTGGAAGTTATGATTTGGTGTCTGTTGATGAGTATGAATGTTGGATGAGTATGTTGGGATATGTCCCCCAGCCATGTGTGTCGTTATTTGGGGGATGTTGTGAGCATGACTGTTATAATGTGTCAATGAAGTCATGGGTTGTGTTATTTGACCACCTTGTGTAAATTGGTGATTTTGCACAAGAGGAACATTTGTGTTTATACCTTGGGAGGCAATGACGTTTGACTGTGTTGTCGTGTTGGCATTTTGTTGTTGTCCTTGAATAAAGATACGTCCTGTGGGTCCCCCCAAAGGATTTTGTGAACTACCACTGGATGGATGTGTCGAAGTTGTGTTCATGGTAGTAGATGTAGTTGTCAAGGGGGGATTGTTTTGACTTGATGATGCCCCCGTGGCATTTACTGTCGTGGCATCGACTGTCATGGTATTTGTTGTGGTCCCAAAGGAAGTATTGCTTTTAGTATTTAGAGGTTGACCACTATGTGACATGTTATGTGCGTTATTGGCATTAGGGTCATGAAGTGTCAAATTTAGGATGTTGGCATGAAATCCTGGTGGTAACTTAGCTCCTTCACTCAAGAGCATAGCTACAAATCTATCTCTATCCTGACGAGCTATTGTTTCAGCAAGCTGATAGACCTCCGGGTCTTGTGTCAATGCCTCTATGTTTTCTTGAAGTAGTTGGCCATTTTCGTCTCTTTGCAAGTAGAGTTCGAATGTACTGTTAATTGGAAGTTGATTGTCTTGTTTGGTAAATGGATCGTAAAAGGTCCAATTCGGGTCATGTGGAGGACTGTTGGCACTAAATAGGGGGTCTTGCCTAAAGTTTTCCATTTGTCTCTTTTGTTTTTGAAGTCTGGTTTCAACCATAAATGAGATTGCTCAAATGGGAATGACGACTAAATGCGAGTATGACACTATGTATAAGGCAGTCTTTAAGTTCAAAATGACGTTTCAGAATTACTATCAAATAAGTTTTGGATTTTTGAGAAAAGGTATGTAATTTGTATGCATCGTAAGCACACAAGGTTATTAAGCACTCTAAGCCTTGAACTTTGTTTCACATTTTGACGCTAAAGGACTTCGTTGGAAATGACAAGTTGACAAGGTCTAAATGACTAGTGAGTCTTCCTAACTAGGCTTTTGAGTTGGAATAAATCTCACAAAAAAGGACAATGACTAAAGGAGGTTTGATAACTTAGTCCAAGAGGGTCTAATGTCAAAATGTTTTGGGTAAAGGTGTGCTTTAAGATTTTCCTGTAATCCTAAGTATTATTACATACGGCTGGACCTTAAAGACAAATACATAATGCCAATGGCGAAACGCTGAATGAGGTATGAAACCCATGGTGACTAATGCAAACTAATAATAAGACTTTGAGCAATTTTCAGTTAGGTTTCGGACAGTCTTTGATGATGCTGTTCGACAAAATGGTTGATGTACTTTGAAGACCTCGTGTTTTGACTATGAAGCTTAAAATTTCGGATAAGCGCTTTGCAAATGCGCCATGCTTTTGAAGGCGTTTGATTTGGCAATTGTGGCTTTAAATTTATAGCTGTCATGATGCCTACGATGCGCCACAATAAGTATGAGTTTCAAATGCGGTGCGACAGAGTAGATGCGTTGCAAAATATCAGTTGTGGTTCGACAGATATGACAGTTTTATTTCGAAGTGATTTTCGTGTTGTTTTGATGGAAGTTTTGATTTGTTTGATGAATGTTTTGTTTTGAACTGTGGTAAAAACCAGAAAACACTTGACAAACACAGCGTTTTATAAAGTAACCAAACACACATCAGATAAGCACGATCCTAGGTTAGGCCATGACAATATTCGCTAGATTCCACGCGGGTTTCCCCAACCGCATATCTGTAGCGTGTGAATTCAGAAGCTTGGCTGCACGGGCTCCCCCTTACAGTGCACTCTCTTCTCAGGCCAACCAAGCTTCCAACCCCCATGAAACTCCCATGGCAAGCTGATCACATCTACTACAAACTGCGAAAGTGTGGATGCCTTCACACCGACCGGTGTTGCGCTAGCAAATAGAAGGATTTTGGCTTACTACACAAGAGTTTTTAGTTCGGGACCCCCGTTCAAGTGGCCATACATGGGGCAAGAGATTAATCACCATTAAGGTGGCACTCCAGCCTAAAGAGGTTAAGCTCAACAGGGTTTAAGGGAGTACAACTCCATCCGTATGACACATTCGCACAAGCAACCTTAGGTTTTCCCTTAAGGTTTACATTTATATACCGGTCAGGGGTAGCTTGGCTTTAGCTCCGTTTCCAGTTTGAGTCGCGTTGGGGTGATGAAATCCCCAGGCAGGCCCAATTTCTAGAGTTGGTAACCATTTCTCTTACACCCAAGATCGCCCGAAAGCACGAGGGGAGAGGATACTCCGATGTACCAAGTCAGGGTAAATAATAGAAAAAAATGGGTCTGGTTTTCTGATCACAAGGTTTTCACCAAGTGAGAGCATACTCACCTACCATTCCACAATCACAATCAAGCATAAAAGACATGATTTCGTTTTATAAGCACCAAAACAAATGTTTGCTAATCTAGAAATAAACAAGCACAATGTTTGTTTCTTCCTTCTTTGACATGCGAATCTGCAATCAATGAATATTAGTAGTCTCGTATGTAATGGTCTTTGACACACGAAAGAGGATCGCCACACGCTACAAGAAAATATTAGTAACACAACAAATCTGATTTTTAGAAATTTTTTTGATAGTAAAATGAAAAATACAGAAAATAAATCCTGTCTAAAATCTCAAGAGGTTTCCAAAAATTTAAATAAATCAGAAAAATTTGCTGTTTTGCACTTGAAATTAATTTTTTATGAAAAATCATAAAAAAATTATAAAAAATACATAACAACTTTAAAAATTCTAATTTTTTTACTGGAGTCGTCTGCTGTCATCCCAAATTTGCAAAAAAAAAATTGTGATTAGATCTACAACCGTAAGAGAGATATAAGCCAATCTTTGTTAAACACCAATTTTAAAATATCTATTTTTTGACTCATAATTTCGCATCCAAATTTAAAAAATAAAGATTATACCCCTATTAAAATTCAAATAGCTTTCCAGAAATGTAAAAATATCTAAAAAATTCGATTATTTTCTCCCGAAATTAATTTTTTATTAAAAAAATAAAAATAATTATAAAAAATTCAAAACCAATCCAAAAAATCTGATTTTTGGAATGAGAGTGTATAATATTGTCCCCAAGCTGACAAAACAAGTTTGTGAGCAAATACATAGCCGTTTGAAAGTTATGGTTGAATCTTTGGCTTTGTCCACAATGATGCCAATCCTGCAACAAAAACCAAGCAAGCCCTGCAACAAGAAGAAACCAACTCCAAAAATGGTTTTTTATTTGTCCAAATACATCGGGTTCACCAATGTAATCAAGGTAAAATCAGATTGTTAGATGGTTAGATCAAATAACATAAAAATCCAATGATATAACGAAGTACAATGGAAATCAAATGAAAACGAAAAGGAAATATATCACCAAGAGTCTCCATCTTCCATGATTGATCTTTGTTACACCTTCTTGCTTGCTGGAAATGTTGCCCTCAGATTGGTACTTTGAGCAATCTAAAATGCCTAAGCCCTACAACAAGATTCGAAGGATTTGATATGCCTATGACTATTGCCAATGTCTAAAAGTCAATGCCTATGCCTAGAATAAATGCCAATATTAATCAAATGCCTATGACAATGAATAAGTGAGAGTAAATAAATGCCTATAGTAATTACGTAAAATGTCAAGATATGAAAAATGAGAAGGAAAGGGCATTTTATAGAAAATGCCATTTCGAACGGACGGATGAGATAAATTAGTGATGAGAACCTAAAACGAACGATCTAGATTACACCCAAGAATCCCTAATTAGGGTTAAGGCAAAATCCTTAATCAAACGGTTGGAATAAAAATAGATCGATGGTGGAGAATAAATGAGACAAATTAATTAGAAAATAAAGATTTTCAAAAAATTAAGAAGATAAGATCGCCTGATTTGCAAGATTCAAAAAATCAAAGAGATAAGATCGCCTGATTTGCAAGATTCAAAAAATCAAAGAGATAAGATTCAGACTGAAGATCAGATTTGGAAAATCAAGAATCTGCCCGATTACTTGATTTTTGGAAGATTAATTACTAATTTGAATTAAAATAATTCAAATTATAGATTTCGAGAGATAATAAATAATATTTTTCAGATTATTTATCAAAAAGGATTGACAGTTAGGATTGACATGACATTTTAAATAATTTAATTTATTTAAAATGAGAAGAATATTAATTGGCAATTAAATAATTAAATTTAATTATTTAATTTAGAAGATAAGACCAATTAATTAAATAAATTAATCCATTTATTTAATTAAGACAGTTAGTGACGTATTAAATAAATAAATGAAATTCATTTATTTAATAATCAAAGATAATTAAATGGAGAAAGGGAAATTAAATAAATTAAGAAATTTATTTAATTAAAAAAGACTTAGGCAGTTAAGGATGTATTTAATAAATAAATAAAATTTATTTATTTAATAATCATGAAGAATAAGTGACCTAAATTAATTAAATAATTATGAATTATTTAATCAATAGTTGAATGTGGACGAAGGACATAATTAAATAACATAATTATGCTAGGACGAAAGTGGTAAAAATGAAGCTTGCAGGCCTAGGTCATTTTTAGGTGTCTACAGATGCAATAAGTGTTTGTGATGAAGAAGGTTTCACCATGCCCATTCTAGCTAACTTAGCTTGCTCTCGAGTGAGATATGAAGCAAATTCATCAAGAAATGGCATAGTGAATCTCGTACCAAGTGCATCCCTAGTGGCATAAAAGGTAGATACAAAAATTGAATAATCTGTTCCAAGCTTAGAAAGAATGGACAATATCAACTGAGAGTCTTCCTTCTGAACACCACACTATGACAACTGTAATCTAAGAGACTTGAGTTTGGTGAAAAAATCCTGAATGTTGTCAAAATCCCTAGGATTTAAGCCAATAAACTCATTCTCTAACTGAAACCCTCTCATAGTATCTTTCTTCCCAAACAAAGACTCTAAAGTAGTCCAGATCTCATTAGGTGTAGTGCAAGACTCAATGTGAAAAATAAGTTCAGATGAAAGAGATAGACATAATGTACCATAATCTTCATCACATCTATTAAACCACTTTCTCTTTTTAGTAGCACCTATAGGTTCAATTTTTGTACCCATGGTTACGTTGTACAACCCTTTGTGTTTCAAATGAATTTCCATTTGTTTTTTCCAACCAAAATAGTTGAATGGAGTAAGGGGTGCAATATTATGTGTATCCATGACAAAAAAAACAAAATATACTGTCAAATAAAAAAGCAATGCTCGCTAATCTAAAAAAAATAGCCTGATTGTATGCTTCCCAAGAAAATAACTAAAAAGGTAAAGGCTGAGATCAAACAAAAATATCAGATACTTGGTAAAAAAATTTTGAACAAGAAAGCCTGAGATCTATGTAGAGCATTGAACTAGCTTTCCAATGCCTATTTGTTTTCGGAAAACGGAGCTAGGATGCAAAAGTTACACCTCCTCGAGTGAAAACAACAACTTCTGACTTTGATAGGAGGAAAAGGCATCAAAATGTAAAAATTAAAAAATCAAACTTCTGCCACTAGAAAGAGCGTCGAACCAAATTTTTGATGATATCTCGTTTGCAAAAAAAGGCCTCCGTTTGCACAAGTTATGAGAAAATGAAAAAAAGCCCTATGAAGGGAACCTCCAGCACTAACTAGGTGCAAAAGTTTAGCATCCTCCTTTCGACACTTGGTCTTGCATGTGACCGTTGGCTACAGGGGTTTCAAAACATCCGCCAGTGGGTTGTGGGTGCAGCTCTTGGTCACATATGTGACCATCGGCGGGGCTTGAAACCAACGCAGGGCTGGGGACTCAGGAGCTCATGGTCACAATGTGACCGTTCGCTATTGAGGATAGGCCC
This sequence comes from Sequoia sempervirens, assembly GCA_007258455.2. Lineage (NCBI taxonomy): Eukaryota > Viridiplantae > Streptophyta > Pinopsida > Cupressales > Cupressaceae > Sequoia > Sequoia sempervirens. The sequence continues at coordinate 947,695,614 of VDFB02281492.1, forward strand.
GTGGGGGCTGAACTAGCCAGAGTGGTGGGTGCAAACTTCGGGAAGTTGGTCAGAAGAACCAACAGTGGTGGCCGCTAGGTGGAGTGGTGGCGGCAAAGTCTTTTTACACTGGCCGCAAAAATTTTTGTTAGTTTTTTTAATTATTTTTTTTCAAATTTTCACCTCGTGAAACATGCCTTGGGGCCAATTTTTTTTTCCCTTTTTTTCAAATTTCTCTGAAATCAATGAAACAAAAGGAATTTCTATGGTTTTTGGGCGCTTTGATTGTGATGGCGATGTTCGTTTGGCCCAAAAATTCATAGAAAATTAGGCTACCCCTAGATCTACAAAAAATCAGCCTAGCTTGAATCCCTTGCACAAAAGAAAATGATGTGAGAAAATATCTTCAAATCATGAATAGGCAGCCACAGGTCTAGAGCTTTGATACCATGTAGAAGTTGAAAAACCAACTTCACATTCCCCAAGAATCACCTGCAAGCAATCACCTATCACATGCAACAAATATTCAGAACAAAAAGGAAGAGATGTTCTGTAAACCCTTAGAGAAAATATGTGCAAGCAAAAACTAGAATTAATGATTATTGAATGTAATTGTTTTACAAATAATACAAAATCCTTCAAAAAGACAATCATGCAAAAAGAAAGACATGCACAACCCTAATCTTATCTTGAGAAAAAAGATAACTCAACTAGATAAGGATTATAATAACCTAGGAAATAAAATATGCCTAAGTAAACTTGTGCTAAAGTGTAATTAAATAATTAATTACACCAACATTTGAGTCATACCATTTTGGATGATCCTTAAAATTTTTTAGAGGCAATTGGTATTCCTGAGTGGGATAGTGTTATGGAAAATGAGTATTCTTCTCTAATGAAGAATCATACTTGAGATTTAGTTCCTCTTCCTAAGGGAGGAAATTTGGTTTGGTGCAAGTGGGTGTACCATACCAAATATGTTGTAGATGGTTCTATTGATAAGTATAAGTCTCATCTTGTTACAAAGGGTTTCTCTCAAGTCAAACACATTGATTATTTTAAGACTTTTTCCCCTATTTCCAAGATTAATTTTATTCATCTTGTACTTTCCCTTGTAGCTTCACAAGGATGGTCCTTATTTCAAATGGATGTGAAGAGTTCCTTTTTTCATGGTGATCTTCATGAAGAGATTTATATGGAGCAACCACATGGTTTTATTGAGGACTCTTTGTTGGTTCACAAACTTCATCATTCACTATATGGTCTCAAATAGGCCCCTCAAGCTTGCAATGAGAAGATGGACACTTTTCTCCTTTCTTCTAGCTTCACATGATGTCATTTTGATCCCACATATTACATTCAGAGGTAGGACAATGATCTTTTGATCCTTGTGCTATATGGGGATTATTTTATCCTTACATTCAATTAATCCTCCATGATCCAGAATGTTTAGCAAGCTTTGATGGAGTAGTTTGATGTGATAGATCTCATCCTTCTACACTACTTTCTTGGTTTATAGGTTAGTCAATATTCAAATGAGATTTCCATATTTTAGTAGAATTATTCTCTTGACATGATTTAGAGATTTCACATACTTGATTGCAAGCCTTCCCCCACACTATTTCAGTCAGGTGTTGTATTTTCTTCCACTTGTACTACACCTTTAGTAGATGCTACAATATACATCCAGTTGGTTGGAACTTTTTTGTACTTGACACATTCACATGTTGATCTTTCATTTGTGATTGGTCTTGTCTCTCAATTCTCACATGATCCACATGAGAGTCATTAGAAAGATTCTAAATGAATTTTAAGATATGTTTAGGGCACCTCACATTATGGTATTCACTATGCATTAGGAGATCCTTGGATTATTGGCTTCACCAACTTAGATTGGGTTGGTGATGTCAATGATAAGAAGCCCACTTTTGGGTTTGTTTTTTACCTTGGTTATGGCCGCATTACATGGTCTTGCAAGAAGCAATCTACTATTGCATTATCTTCCAAAGAGGTTGAGTATCATTGTAGAGTATAAACTATTGTGTTTTAAACTTGGTGGAAATCACACAATTGGAAGGAATGACCTAGCTAAATAGTCCACTCAATATTGCAAAGATTTCATTAAATGTTCAACTAGGGATTTTAAACATGTGATGGAACTAGCACTATATGTGTTTTCAAAGACTTGAGATTACCTAGGCTATCCTATTAAAGTTATTCTACTTGCTAGAAAATCATAGAAATGTATAATAGTAAAAGAAGTAAAACTTGTGCTAATGGCTACGAGTACCTACAACATAATTTATAGTTGAACTATTGTTAATAGATAATTACTGAAACTAACAAAAAACTAATAATTGAATCTAATCTATCATCCAAAGTACTACAAGTCAATTGAATGCATTCATGCACATGAACAACCATTTATTGATAATCATAATATGAGAATCCATTTTAGCTTACATGCAATTTATGAAGTAAT
>VDFB02281492.1:947698174-947757131 GCA_007258455.2 Sequoia sempervirens
TCAACCATTTTCTAAAATAAATTAGTAGTTTAGAGAAAGTAGACTCAGAGCACTTCAATCCTTGTTTTTGTTCTATCTCAAAATTTTGAGTGTAGCTATCCTCAATTTCATGTCCAAGGATAGTATTTTCTGATTTCAAAAAAAAAGTGGCCACTTAAGCCTCCTTTTTGGGAACCATCTTGGTGCACTTACCCAACATTCAAAACATCACAATCAACTTGCAACATTGAAATGATCTTTAAGATAGTATATCTATTGCAACTCCAAGAAAATTCCTAAATACCTACACTTGGATGGGGAACTATACAATATATATGTGGCAATAATTCAAATGATTGGAGATGGTTTATGATCCCATCTCACCATTTTTTATAGTTTCCCTTATGCAACATAGTTAGAGAAAAAGTATATACAAACCCCATAATGTACTATGAAATTTCTCCAATATAACAAAGACAATGACCTTCAATATCAAATAGAAGCTTCCAAAGATGATATGCAACTAAAGAGATGCTACCAAAATAAAAAAATCCTTCTTCAAATTTTAGGATGTCCAAGTAATTGAACAAATGCACAAAATTGGAAAAACCCAATACAAGAGTACCTAGAGTTGAAACTGAACAAAAGGAAAGGACTTGGTCGCGCCCACAAAAGGATATGAAAATCACAGTAAAAATTTTCCTAGGAATTGGACATTCCAACAGGTGACTAATATCTCTCTATAGACATTCATTAACTTGTCAAACCAGGGGACATATACTTTAAATGGTGCAGCACAATATATGCACTAAGAACTAGTTTCAGTCAAAACTTAACAGAAATAAATTCTGGAAAGGAATTCTATATATGCTACAAGAAAGTAATGCGAAGTTCTTTAACTTAACTATGATTTGATTAAAACAGAAACCATAACAACTATGACTGAAACACAAATTGTGAACTGGCCTTATGCTACAGGAATAGGCACAGGGATGGATTCCCTATGCTATAGGAGCAATACAAGACTGAGTTTGTTTGAAAACTTCAAAGATGAAGGCTAACTGATGATCAACAAAAAAGAACAACTAACTAACTAGCTACGAATACTTACTAAGTGGGACCCCTTAGCAAGCATCTACTAATTACGCAGGTGTTGAACTCAAAACTTCATCAAACTTTATTCATGAAAATAGAATGGTATACGTTGCTTTGTTGATATGGAAACTAACAACAAACTCTGTCTCTTGTCAAACAGATTTTACTTTTTATTATCATACTGACTCTTACACGGTATTTGTTAACTTTCTATTACTATGCTTCTATCTTACTCTAACTATCCTCTCCCATCTCACTCACGCAGGAGGAGTACTTTATTTGAAATCAGGAGAGCAACTAACTAACTAACCCTATCAAAGAAAGATGTGGAAATAGAGTGTATCCCAAAATCAAGGAACAAACTTCATAAATGAATTTATCTATTCAACCTAATTCAGAGAGAATCTAGCGCTCCACTCTTTCCAGATTGACTGTCATTAAAAATATTTCCCAACGGTTTCAGTCAAAGACTCTTTGCCAAAGCTTCTTCGAAGTCGTTGAGGAAATAGACTTTACTACAAAGCCGAGATCAGCTGCACTTGACTCGATCATACTTCTTCAACAACTTGCGATACAAAAGGTAACATATGCAAAAGAAAATATGCATGGAATTTACACAATATTTGTTCATTAATCACACATTTAAATCTATTTCATCATTCAAAAACTGTATGCGATATATCAATCATTTAGGGAGTCAACAGAGTAATAAATGTAGTCAAGACAACACAACAAGCTTTAGGAACATGAAAGTGTTTTGCTACAGGATATCCCCATAAAAGGTTTCAAAAGAGTTTTTAAACAACCACGAATAACAAAAGTAAAGGAATTAAAAGGTTATCATAATATCCAAACTATGAGCACATTTTGGGCTCATCACTGCCCCCTACTTAGCCAAATGTTGGTCCTCCAACATTAACTTTCCTGGTGGTTTCTCTAAAATCAGTGGTTGCTGCATGACTCTGAAATGGAGTTCCAAACCTGAAATAAAATCCTCTGAAATCCTAGCACCTTTCATACCTACGGTCTTCTAAATCATCATTAAGATTTATAGCCTAGTGAGGATAAAGGGGCCACATTAGCACAGGAGGTCTGAATGTCAATGACAACCATAGCTAAAATCTCTTTTGAAGTCCCAACTGTATATATCTGCTTGATCATTTAAGAGCTATTGTGAAATTTAGGGGACTGTGAGGTTCAGACCTTCTTAGCCCAATAGTTAATCTTTCCCACCTTTTCTCACTTTTGGTGTATGACAATCTCCAAAATGAATATAATTGTGCCTGAAATTCATCATATACTTGTTTCCTGAGATCAAATATTTTCTCTCTGGATGTAGTATTATTAATGCCATATGTCAGAGTAAACTAGGTTTTCAACATTGCATGGGGGTTTGAACTTTGAGAGCGTAATGGAACAAGCTCATTCCTTTCGGCTTCTTCATATGTTTCCCATTGTCTGCCATAATTTACTTCATTTTTTGCCCATGACATAAATGATCTCAAATGGATATCACCAATATACAGAAGAGGATTCCATTCTATTTCAAATGGAATTAAAAAGCCATGTAAATAAAATTCACACAGAGAATTTCTTAACCAATTAGGGGCTGCCTGTTATGCATCATAAAATTCTTTAGCAGTGTGAAGTATAAGATCTTAATTTCTAGAAATTCTCATTAGTTGGAACCATAAGAATTGTTCCTTAAGGCACAGAGCATAAGCTCTGGGTGGTGGTCTACATTCCATAATCTGACCAATTAATTTTAACATTTCATCCATTTTTGTTTTTAACTTAGAAATTTCCTATTTCTGACTTTCAATTTCCTTTTTCAGTTTCTTCCTTTCTACCTCCCATAGACTTTGTTGCATGTCAGTCTGGGCTATGTGCAAGAAATTTAGGGTTTGCAATGTAACTATCTCCCAGGTAGCTTTGAAAAATTCTAGAAACTTAATTAAAAACATCTTCTTATAAACAACAATAGCTTTATAAGTTACAGGGTGAAATATAGCTTCACTAGAAACATTCAATTGTTCAGTCTATTCCTGCTCTTGCTGCAAGATGAATTCTTGTTGCTACAGTGGAGAAGACTATGCTTCCTCCAAAAACTGCATAGCAGTAGTAGCCAAGTCATCAAGACTTGTTAACCCTTGCTCCATTTCTTTTTTCTCAACTTGTTCCTCTTCAGGAATGAATGAACTTTGTGTAGCATTTTCGGACACATTCTAAGAAACATCAAATTTAGACCCTATAGACCCTTCTAAGATTACAATAACCTTTAGTTGAGGTGAAGCAGGGGAGGTCTTACTCTGTTTCCTTTTGGAAACTCTTCTTGGCATTGGTGCGGCTACAAAAGGTGTTCTGGTAGCCTTCCTCTTTCTAGTCTGCTTAGAGGGTTCTGCCCTACCAGAGGATGATGGTGAACTGGTGTTAGCAATAGGTGTTGCTATAGGAGAGATGGCTGTAGGGGAAAGTGCTGCAGGAGAAGAGCATTTCCTTTTCTGAGAATGGGGGTCAGACTCTGGGGTTTGTTCTGCCCCAGATGACTCACTTGCCTTTGTTTTTCCCTTCTCTCTCCTAGTGGTAGACCTAGTTTGTACCTGCGCAGAAGATTCTAGTGGGGGAGCTACATGACCAAGTGTTATAGGAGTAGATGACCCTTGCCCTGTTCTACTAGTAGATGCAATTTCTTTCTTCTTTTTCTAAGGCCATGGGGTAAGTACCCTAGGGGGTTGTGGAATTTACAAGCTCTTTTGGGCAACGAATTATTGCCAGGAGAGAGATGAGACATCTCTCAAAGAGCATTCGATCAATAATTTGATAAGGCCATGATGAGCAACATAATTATCTTTCCCTTGTTGGGTTATGTGGGAACTTTGTTCTAGAAATTTTAACAGGAAATTTGGAACATTTATAACTAACTGATGCCGCATATGACTTAATAATTTCAAATGATAAGAATACAGGTAGGAGAAACGACCTTCACAGGTTAAATACCTAATTATGTAAGTGGCATATTTTGAATAAGGAAGAGGAAATGATACCTACTTGCATCCCTGCTTGGAGACTTCCAAAGGTCCATCAATGGGTATTGAAAACTCGGCCCTTGCAGTAGCAGCATCTAAAGAAAAATTTTCTCCAATGGCTGGAAGCCCGATTACTTCAGCAATTCTATCTTTAGTTGCAACAACTGTTAGACCCCACATAGTAACTTCCCCTTTAGAAAGGGTTCTCAAGAATTCTGCAGCAGCCTTCTCATCAAAAGCAGTTAAACTCAAGAAGTAGTTTAACCATCCATAGAGGCTGAATGTGTGGATTGTTTGAGGATTTTGCAATAATAATTCATGAGCTACAGGCTCATGTCACACTAACTAACCACCCATGTTCAAAATTTTCCTCTAGCTGAACTCAATTCCCTACTAAAAATTCAAATTCTCCGTTTCCCTTTTTGTTTTGGTTTTTCTTTTGTCGTACCATCACATTTCTTTCTTTTCCAAAAATGAACTTTTTGAACAAGTAGTATTAATCGTAATTTACAATAAAAACATGCAATAAAAAGGACATGAGATCATATTTGGAAAGTACCAAAAAAATAATAAAGAAAGGTTATTTGCACAGTTATTGCAGCGGTGAAAAGATAGGTTTTAAAAGGTGGATTACCCGCCCCCTACTTAGAGTATGGCATGTGTCCTCACATGTACTAAAGAATAGGCAGAGATCAAGTAATAATGACTGGTACTATCATAGTAGTAAATGAATAGAATAAAATAAATTAAATATGCGATAACAAAAGATATGGCATACCTTTGATAATTGCATGTACATGTGAAGAAAGATGATGGCATCACATGAGTTGACAGTTGGGAATGACATCATAATTAAGGGTGATGTGGATGGATGAGGTGGATGGGTGACGTGGGTGGATGAGGTGAATGGATGGAATGGATGGATGGGATGGATGGGATGGATGGATGGAAGATAAAGAAGTGGTATGTAGCGACAAATGAGAATGGAGAAAAAGGGGTTTCCTTTAAAAAGAAAACCTTTATTATGAGCATGCTTTTTTGAAAATTACGGTGAAGCTATAGGAGAAAGGCTAAAGCCTTCAATTATAGGAAGAGTAGCGGGAGGAACTTGAACAAACTGTTGCATGAATTCTTCTTTTGAGACTGGTTTATGGTATAATTGGAGTCGGTGGCCATTAACTAGCAATTTGAAATGGACTGGATCAATTGTCACCAGTTGTATAGCTCCGTTATCAAACACATCCTCAACTTCATAGGGGCCAAGCCATCATGTTGTGAGCTTACCTTGGTTTTCTTGATATCTCGAATCATATAACAGAGCCCAATCACCAGCAAAAAAATTCTTGGTTTTTATGTGTTGATCATGCCATTTCTTCCGTTGTTGTTGGACTACTTATGTATGCTGCAAGGCGGCTTTTCTCATTTCATTCAAAGCATTTAGCTACAGGAGACGGTCCTTCTATGCTTCAGATATTTCCATATTGAGTTCATGATTTGTCCTCAAAGTTTTGTGCTCAAATTCTATGGGCAACATGGCTGTTTTCCCATAAAGTAGCTCAAAAGGTGTAAACCTAGTTATTGTCTTCCATGTAGTTCTATAGGCCCAAACTGCTTCAGGAAGTCTATCGCTCCAATCTTTCTAATGGAGCTACACTATATTTGTGAGGATTGCCTCAATTTCCCTATTTGTTACCTCAGCCTGACCATTGGCTTGAGGGTGATAGGGGTTGGACTTTCTATGCTTGATTTTATAGTCATTCATTAGTGCAGTGATTAGATTCGATGTGAATTGAGGTCCCTGATTAGTTACAAGCTCTATAGGAACTCCAAATCTAGTGAAAATTTGTTCATATAGAAATTTAGCAACCTTGTTATCTCGAGCATGAGTCATAGCTTTTACCTCAACCCATTTTGTTACATAGTCCGTGCAAACTAGAATATATGATTTTTCATTTGATGGTGGATCGATTGGTCCCACAAAATCCATTCCCCACTTATCAAAAGGGGTGACTATTACCTGTGAATATAGTGGCATTTTATCTGACTTGGTTGGTCTTCCCATACGCTGGCATTGGTCACATTTCCTTGTATAGGCCACAACATCCTTGTGTAATGTTGGCCAGCAGTACCTTATTGTAAGAATCTTCATTGATGTTCTCTTTGCTGCAAAATGTCCCCCACATGGTTCATCATGGAAAGCATGCAAAATATCATAAGTCTCATCTTCTCTTACACATCTTCGCATCACTTGATCAGGTCCAGTATAAAACAGACAATTTGCAATCCATGGAAAGTTAAAACTTTTCTCTATTAACAATATTTTTTCTTTTGGATAAAAGTGACCTGGTATTTTGCTTGCTGCTAAATAATTGGCAATGTCTGCATACCATGGAGTATGTGCAGCAATGGAAAACAAGTGCTCATCTGGGAACCTATCATCAATGACCTTGTGTTCAACAGGTGAAGCTAATTGAAGTCTTGATAAAAATTCAGCTACAACATTAGCTCTTCTTGGTTTATCAATTATTGTAATGTCAAATTCTTGTAACAATAAGAGCCATCTTGCCAATCTACCAGAGATCGTAGGTTTGTTGATCAGATACTTGACTACTGCATGGTCAGTATGGATGAATATCTGATAACCTGTGACATAATGCCTAAATTTATTCAAAACATACACTACTGCGAGCAATTCCTTTTTTGTGACAGTATAGTTGATCTCAGGACCTTGAAGGTTCTTGCTAATAAAGTAGATAGCATGCTCAATTGAATTTTCTTTTTGACTTAAAACTACTCCTATACCAAAATCAGAGGCATCAGCATGTATGTGAAAAGGCAAATTCTATTTTGGACCTTGAAGAATAGGGGCTTTAGTAAGCAAGTCCCTTAGTTGTAGGAAGGATTTTTCACAGGCCTCTGTCCACTTGAATTGAGAATCCTTAGTTAACAAGGCATAAAGTGGGCTAGCAATTTTACTAAAATATTTTATAAACCTTCTATAATACCTTGCATGGCCAAGGAAACTTTTGACATCTTCTTTTTTGCAGGAGTTTGTAAATTCAGAATGACTTCAATTTTAGCAGGGTCAACTTGAATTCCATTCTTTGAAATATGATGACCTAGAACAATGCCTTCTTCCATCATTAGAAAACACTTTTCATTGTTTAGAGACAAATTTTGCTCTCTACACCTTTTTAATACTTTTTCTAAATTCACCAGTGCATCTTCAAATGTGACTTCATAGGTAGTGAAATCATCCATATAAATTTCCATATAGTCATGAGATACATCAGCAAAGATACTAATTACTGCTCTTTGAAATGTTGTTGGCGCATTGCATAGACCAAAAGGCAAGACTAAGTAAGCAAATTTTCCCCATGGACAGGTAAAAGTGGTTTTATCTTGATCTTTAGGGGCAATTTTTATCTGATTGTACCCATTTTAACCATCCAAAAAGGAAAAATATCTTTTGCCAGACAATGAGTCTAGTACTTGGTCTACAAAAGGTAGTGAAAAGTGATGTTTTTTAGTGGCATTGTTTAACTCTCTGTAATTTACACACTCTCCATTTTCCACCTTTCTTGGGGACAATAACTAATGGAGAAACCCATTCACAATCAAAGATTGGATAAATAAAACTAGCATCAAGCAAATTTTGAAGTTGATTTTTCACTATTTCTCTAAGTGCTAGATTTACTCTTCTTTGAGGCTGCCTAACTGGTAAAAAATCTTCTTTGATATAGATCCTGTGAGTACAAACTCGAGGATCTATTCCTTGCATGTCCCCATATTCCCATGCAAAAGCTTTATGCTGATCTTGTAGCATTTTTAATAAGTCAGCCTGTTGAGACTATGACAACTTGCTATTGATATTCAAATAGTGACCTGGAGACAATTCTATCTGCTTAATGAGATTACTCATAGAATCTATAGGTGATGTTTGTACCTCTTGTTGAAGCAAGTTATGAAAAATTGTTGGAAGTTTAGGCAATGAACTCTCAGAATTTGGTTGTTGTAAGAAACATTGTAGATAGCTGCCATTTGGATTAGATGAACTACCCATATCATAATTAAACTACAGAATTTGGAAAAGCAAAGAATCCTCATTCTGAAGTTGTGAGAATGGATCATTTTGAAGCATCATTAATTGAGCCAAGGAATTGGCTTCTTCAGTTTCTTCCCCCACATCTGGCCAAATAGGTTGGGACAAATCTAATTGAGGTCTAACAGGTAGATACAAAGCCAATTTTTTTGTGGGTTGTCCATCAGAAATGGTCATATCTCCAAAGTGACATCCTATAAAAGCATCAACAGTTGCTAACCATGGTCTACCAAGGATAACTGGATACCCTCCTAAAGTTTCCTTAACTGATAATATTGTGAAATCAGCTGGATACTCCCAAGATTCAAGAGTAACAATTACATCTTCCACCATCCCATTAGGTTTAACTGTGGAGCTATCTGCAAGCTGTAGAACTGTAGGTGTAGACCTAATGTTTGAAATGTTCAAGGATTCCATAGTATGCTTTGTCATGACATTAATGGCAGCACTTAAGTCAATCAAAACAATTTTTACAATTTGGCCATTTATATGTATCTGCACTACAGGACTTCTAGGGTCAATATACTTTGGGATGACTACATTTCTCAACATTATATCAACTAGTTTCCCTAAGACATGAATTTTTTGGGGATCCTTTTTCTTCCATCCTGGCTTCTTCAGACAGGCCTCTTTAATAGCTTTTCCAAAAATGGGAACATCTTTAATAGCCTGAAATAAGGGGATTTGAATTTGTACATGCTTGAGCTAATCCAAAATGTCAAAAGTGGGTTCTTCCATGGATTTAAATTTAGTACTTTGCAACCTCTGAGGAAAAGGTGGTTTGTGTTGGCTCTGCAAAATAGGCTCCTTAGAAACCATATTAGGTAGAGACATATGCTCTGTAGGGACAGTAGATGCAGTAGATTCTTCAAGGGGAGAATCTGGTATTTTAGTAATTAGAGGCAGTTTTGGAGCAGGTAAAGTGGTTCCAGACCTCAAATAGATGTCATTAATATTTAAGGCATAAGCTTGATATTGGTTGGCTTCGGAAAGATACGTAGGCTGTTGTGGCTGCTACTGTTGCTTATTATTAGGATTTGGCAATGACTGGGTAGGCATAGGCATTTTTTTTGGAGGTCCAGTATTTGTGGCAGTTGCTGCAAGAGGTGACATGAGGGCTTGTGGTTGTGGTTGTGGAAGTTGTAGGAACCCAGGGGACTAGTTTTACCATTGCTGAGGACCTCTCCATTGAGGATTCTGCTGCCAATTACCTGGAGGTGGGGTCCATTGTGCTTGTGGCTACTGCCAACCTCCTTGAGGAGATTGCCATTGTGAGGTCTGATAATTAGGCCAACTTGGTTGAGGTGGATTCCAGGGTGGTGGTGGTCCATATGTAGGTTGCAATTGGTTATTATAGCTAGAATAAGAATTACCAAAATTTAAAGGATCTTGAGGCATACCTTGTCTTTGGGCCCATGGTCTCCTTTGTGAAACAAAGAACACTTGATCATCATCACCTTCTATTAGCTTGAAATCAGTAGGTAGTTGCTTAGATTCCAAATTAGCCACCATCTTGCATCTATAGTCACACTTCTTCTATCTGCAGTATGGATAGAACTCGGCCAAAACTACCTAAGCTTCCTCATGTTTCTTCCAAGCTTACATAGTGTCTAGTTGTGTAGCCATATTATTAATGATGTCTTGCTTGAAATCAGACAACAAGTTTGTTATCTCCATCCAAGAAACTCCTCCAGAAGAAGACTTCCCCACTGTAGCATGATGACCTCGACCTTTCTTAACTATTGCTTGAGATTAGTTAAGACATATTTTATTTATATCATCCCAAGGCAGTTGGGTTATATCACCTCCTCCCATCAGGTCCAGGGCATCTATACAGGCATCACTAATTCCCCTTAGAAAGATTAATTTCTGATATTCTTCATTGAGAGTATGGTTTGAGTTCCTTTTTACTGAGAACAAGAACATTGAAATATAATCTTCTAGACTTTCATCCTCCTTCTGCTGAATTTGAAATATGTCATCACCTTTACTAGCACTCTTACAATATTCCTTATACTTCTCAAGGGATTTCGTCTGCATGGCTGCCCAACTATCAACAACACCTCTTCCCAGACTCATGAACCATCTAACAGCTCCCTCCTTCAAGGTGGAAGGAAATAAATTCAATTTATGAGCATCTGTGTTGTAGTCATAACTCCGACAGAGGACATCAAACTCAAATAAAAAAGTTTTTGGGTCCTCCATAACTAGGCCATAAAATTTGGGAAGCAATGAAGAGGGAATATTTTTAAGATTGTCAATATCTCGCTAGGGAACAATGGGAAACTCAAATGCTAGAGGTGGATTAGGTTGTGGATTATTTGCCATGTTTGGTTGCTGGAATAATAGAGTGAATGGATTTTCCTCGGGTTCTTCTTCAGCTGGGTTAAATGGTAGTTCAACAAACAAGTTTTTAGGGAGGAACCTTCCCAGTGCGTCTCTTCTTCTATGCATGCAATACGATGAATGGTGGTTTGAAAGATTTGAAATTTTTTGACTAATAAACTAAACTAATGCTAAAAATGACCTCTAATGAATTCTTAGTTGGACACCATCCATGACAACAGTGCCAAAAATGGTTGCACCAACAAAAGGATAAGAAAATCACAGTAAAACCTTTCTTGGGAATTGGACATTCCAACAGGTGACTAATATTTCTCTATGGACATTCATTTACTTGTCAAACTAGGGGACGTATACTTTAAATGGTGCAGCACAATATATGCACTAAGAACTAGTTTTAGTCAAAACTTAACAGAAATAAATACTGGAAAGGAATTCTATCTATGCTATAGGAAGGTAATGCGAAGTTCTTTAACTTAACTATGATTTGATTAAAACAAAAACCATAACAACTATGACTGAAACACAAACTGTGAACTAGCCTTATGCTGTAGGAACAGGCATAGGGATGGATTCCCTATGCTGCAGGAGCAATACAAGATCGAGTTTGTATGAAAACTTCAAAGATGAAGGCTAACTGATGATCAACAGAAAAGAATAGCTAACTAACTAGCTACGGATACTTACTAAGTGGGCCCCCTTAGCAAGCATCTACTAATTATGTAGGTGCTGAACTCAAAAATTCATCAAACTTTATTCATGAAAACAGAATGGTATACATTGCTTTGTTGATATGGAAACTAACAACAAACTCTGTCTCTTGTCAAACAGATTCTGCTTTTTATTATCATACTGACTCTTACATGGTATCTGTTAACTTTCTATTACTATGCTTCTATCTTACTCTAACTATCATCTCCCCTCTAACTAGAGCAGGAGGAGTACTTTATTTGAAATTAGGAGAGAAACTAACTAGCTAGCCCTATCAAAGAAAGACGTGGAAATAAAGTGTATCCCAAAATCAAGGAACAAACTTCATAAATGAATTTATCCATTCAACCTGATTCAAAGAGAATCTAGCACTCCACTCTTTCCAGATTTACTGTCATTAAAAATCTTTCCCAACGGTTTTGGTCAAAGAGTCTTCGCTAGAGCTTCCTCAAAGTCATGCAAGAAATAGACTTTACTGCAAGGCCGAGATTGGTTGCGCTTGATTTGATCATACTTCTTCAACAACTTGTGATACAAAAGGTAACATATGCGAAAGAAAAGACGCATGGCATATACACAATATCTGTTCATTAATCACATATTTAAATCTATTTCATCATTCAAAAACTGTATGTGATATACCAATCATTTAGGGAGTCGATAGAGTAATAAATGTAGTCAAGACAACACAACAAGCTGCAGGAACATGAAAGTGTTTTGCTACAGGATATCCCCATAAAAGGTTTCAAAAGAGTTTTTAAAAAACCACAAATAACAAAAGTAAAGGCATTAAAAGGTTATCATAATATCCAAACTATGAGCACATTTTGGGCTCATCAGGACTGATGAAAAAATCACTACAATACCTTCTTGATGCCACTAGAATCACTGAATTTTGATAAATGATTGAGAATATTGAGCCTTTAAGTCCAAATTAGGGTTTTAACTTTAGTTGACTATATATTTTTCTGCTAGCAAATTTTACAAAATGGATTGTACCATTAGAAAGTACTCTAAATCCTCTTTCTAACAGTATCTCATTTGCCAAATTTTGATACCCTAGTGAAAAGTTATGAAAAAATAAAAAAGCCTTATACTAGGCACTCTATAGGTTAATTTGGGGAAAAAATCAAGCCCCCAAGCGCTAGCACTTGGTTGTGTTGACGGTCAAAATGGCATAGCAACAGTTAAAAATAATACTGCTATTTTGTTTCTCCTAAAAGAGAAAGATAACACATGGATATGTTAGCTCTCAAGGTGTTTATAGCTGGTTCTCATCTATGTTGATGTCCCTTAGTGGTCAATGTAGCAATAATGTTCAAGGGGCCTATTAGTGTGAGTTTCTGGATTGTTCTAAGATAAAGCATGAATTTAAACCTACTCTAACCGGGGGTTTTTAAAGAAACATAAAAAGATAGACCAAAGCTTTAAAACAGAAAAGAATGATAATTCACCTATCCTAACTAGACTTGTTATCTTTCAAGGATTTCCTAAACTAAAACTGTAGAACAAAATTAACTTGTGATTGACAAACAGTTTCATTCGTTTGCAATGCTGATTTCAATAATAGATTGCAAGTTATCATTTAAAAAAAACATTAAAATAAGACCTCAATCCTTGAAATATTCTCAAATCAAATGATTAACTCAAGACAAATGCCATTTAGGAACACAATATGAAATATATTAAATATGGTTGCTTCTACTGTTAGTGAAATAGATATGCAACATTTACAAATCTGGCACAATCACCAGTGTACAAAAAAACTTATGACTTCATATTGTTTCCATCTATGCTAAGAGAACCTAGAGATACATTACAGTCTATATTGAACCTAACTCGTAACCAAGAAGACAAAGGGAGCTCCCATTACAAAGAATCAAGATGCAGCTCTATCTTCTCTTACTGACTTTTCTTTCTAATTTCTAACTCTTCTATTTTTCTCTACCAGTTCTAAAATTTCTAACCCTAACTGCCTAACCCTTTACAAAGAGGCCAAAATGCCATATATATAAAATGTACCAAAAAGGAACACGCTGGCTACTGTTTTAGGGTTTTACAAAATATCTGCAGGAGGCTCGGCCCTCAGATCTTTCTAAGGAGAGTTAATACTACATTCAATGTGAAGCCTTGTTGTCCATGCTGATGAAGGATTTCCACCCTCAGGAGAATCCTTTTAGAAATTTTGGTAACTGCAACATTAATTCTTCTATCTCTGTGTCCATCTTTGAACTTCATCGGGGCCGCCTTAAATGTTCTAGAATATCACCATTAATACTAATCTATCCCCATCAATGGCCACTACAACTATCCCTATGAGTCATGGTTGCTTCTTTCCTTCGTCCTCCTTCATGTCCTAGACCTTTTTGCATATTGACTACCTTTTGGAAGCACCATCAGGCCTCTTTAGACCTTTGCATTATCACCCGAGCTGATCCATTGCCCTTTTGTCTTAGAATGAATCCATCTTACTTGCATTCTATTGGTCTTCTTTCACAGGAATAGTCAATCAGTCAATGTGGCCAATGAGTCATTCTTTTAGTTTCCTCTGATTGGTCGAGCATATGCCATGTGAGCTTCTCAGGAAGTCAAAGGTGGTCCAAATGACATCACATGTCGGTGAGACACCATCGATGTCTTGCCGATGCAATTTCATCCTTCAACAGTTATTGGCATGGCATGGGTCAATCGGTGAAACATTTTGGTGAGCTATAGAAGTTATATCAAGCTCGCAAAAGCTATCAGCAAGACAACATGCTTTCAGCAAGACCACATGACGAAGTCCTTCTTCTCTTAGTGAGCACACCTAGGTTGAGGAGACTTTATCATGTTGGGGAGACTTTACCCAGAACTCCTTTTCTCTTACTGAGCCCTCCTTTGTTATCGGCAAGACTCCTCAATGTCGGCTAGACTTCTTGGCATACATCTTTCCTTTCCTCAAAGGGAAATCCTATCAGTGTGACCCTTTATAGTCGCTAAGACTTCCTGGCAAGGATGCAAATCTTTCAGTGAGCTTCTTCATGTCGGCAAGACTATTGTTTGTCGCTGTGACCTTATAGCGAAGCCCCTTCATTTGTCTGGAGTCTCTCTAATCTCCTCTTGTCCTCTTTGAGCTTGGACCCCTTTTGCCTCAGTGTGACCATTACGATTCAGTGAGAGATTACACCGAGCCCTAGATCATTTGGCGATTTTGTTTCATTTCGACCAGATCTTATTGAATCGGCAAGAGGTTATGTCGATAGTGTTGTGTCGTTGAGAGCTTATTGTTTCACTGAGACCTTCCACCAAAGTATCCCCACTTTTCTAATAGTTTATTTGAGCTTGTGGAGGGCTTGTTTGATCATCAAGACTTTCCCACATTGACAGGACATCTTACTGAACATAATCCACTCTCCCGGATGACAACCTTCTTCAGCATGACCTCCTTTCAGCAAGACACTATGCCGAAACCACAAATTTCCGCCGACCTTTTCATTTCAGGAGACCTCCTTTTGGTTGTCAAGACATATTTATTCTCTCACCGAAGACCACTGATAGAATCCCTCACTCCATGTTGGTGTGACTAGAGTTGCTCAGTGAGACATTACCCTGATGTAGTTGAGTCTTGCCGAAGTGTTTACTTTGTTGGCGATCAGTGAGACATTGTGGGTTCGCTGAGACCCTATATCAATGAAAGATTTTTCACCGATGTGGAATTTATATTGTTAGTTGGCAAGACCAAAAGACTTCACCAAGACCACATGTTGAATACTATTTGTTTGGTTGAAGTGTTTACTCATGAGGCGATCGGTGAGATGTAAGGATTTCACCAAGACCTTTCTCTGAAGGAGACTTTCATGTCAATTTGAAACTCTTAGTCGTCGGGATGATGAATGATGTCTTGTTGATAGAGGCTTGCATGTGAATTCCACTTGTTGTGACATCTCTGGGGTCTTGCAGATAGGCAAAACAGATGAATATCGACAACATGCACTGGTAGTTAGCAAGATATCCACAAGGTCTTTCTGACTTTCTTCTTCAAGGAAAATTATGACCAACTGGACTGAGGAATGCATTTCAACTGAGCTCCCTTGGAAAATATCATCATGTGCATGATCCAATCCTACAAAACAAAATACATCCATTAGTCTTCAGAAGCACATAAGGTATATTATCATAAAATACACCATTTCTTATAATTATTTAATTGAATACTTAGCAAGAAGAAAAACAACTCAAGCAGTGACAAAACCTAAAATTAGATCAGACAGAACAAAAGATAAAACATGGAGAAACAATAGAACTCCCAAAGGCAAAGCAAATAACAAAGGCAAAGAAACCAAAAGAGAAGGGGGGACCCATTTTATTCTAGAATAAGATGGGGTGGTTATGCAGGGCATAAAAAGTTGATGTGACCTTAGGTGTTTAGTTTGCAAAAAGACAAGCACCACCTCTGGTGGTGGCGGTGTGGCAGAAATCAGTGGCACAACTTGGAATGAAGGGCGGGTACACTCCTATGGTGAAAGCCTTGGTCACTAGATGAACCACAAGTGATGCTTAGTGACTGTCAGTTGGGTTGGTGGTTTGGTTAGACCAGTAGTGATTAGGATTGAAAGTTATTGGCAGTAAGCAAACGATGGTTGGCGACGATGAACCAATAGAGAACTACTGATGATGGATGGCCAATGGGTTCAGTGATGAGGTGGACCCTCTGAAAAGACTAGAAAGGTACCTCCCCTATCAAACACAGTAAATGTGGTTGATCAATAATTATGCAGATGGATTTAACTAACAAAGAAACTATATGTTGATTTTTAATATTGCTTTTATAGCAATTAAAAATTAAAAAAATGTTTTCTAAAGATTATTTCAACCATTTGTATAAAATATATTATGCAGAATAAAATTGTCGATGGATAAAAATATGTTTATTTAAAAATATAAACCCCTATGATTATTATGCTAACCGATGAAAAAATATAAGTCGCTTTGAATTATTTTTAAAAAATTTCTATAGAAATTTCTCGAATATGATTTTTTTTCCAAACAATAAAATAGCCCTAATTTTTTCTGAAACAAAAAATAACCTGCAACTAAACTTTTTTTTCCATAGAGGACAATTGATAGCAAGGATTTTTTACTGCAAATTTGTATGGATCGCACGATTTAATTTTACAAACCCTAAAATACCTCTAATGGCTTCTAGATTGATGTATCTAATTTTGATGATTGAACAAGCAGTCCTAAGGTTTCGAGGCCTTCTAAAGAAAATGGTGATCTCGTATCTGACTCAATCTGCTCCATAAATTAGCTTGGTCCCTAGGTAGAGTCCAATAGCCTATATAATGGAAACCTTCAAGCCTACAATAAATCTCTCTAGCCCAAGTTTCTAGATCTTGAGATGAATATTCACTAGACAAGCTCTAATACCATGTTGAAATAATGGATGCACAATGTCCCTGTGAAGCTGTAACCTTCAAGAGAACCTTTTCCAAGAAGAAATTCACCCACACATAAATTGTTGCAACTTGGGCATGCAAATGGAGATTATCTGATTGATCTAGAATATGATTACTAATGTACAAATGCCCTAAATATATAGGCATGAGTGAGATGCAAGATGCATTAAGATGTTACCATGTGTCTTAATCAAACATCATGTGACATGTAAACCCTAACTAACTACCTAAGGAATGATGAAGAGATAGAGATAAGTTCTAGATGATATTGCAGAAGGAATATTTTCTCTAAATACATGAAAAGGGTAATGACCCCATTATTAATGATTTTCCTAATAATGCAACCCATGACTTAATTAATTAAATAAAAGACCTAAGTTAAACTTATGCTAGTGTAATTAAATAACTAATTACACCAACACCCCCCATAGCAACTTAGGGAGGAAATTATTATGTAATGATTATGCAATGATGATGGGTCCTAGCTATATGATGGAAATTTTAGGTACCCATTTACAAATGAACATGAGAATGCAACTAGTCTCTAAAAAACAAAGAAAAGGGGAAAAACTAGTGGGAGGAAAACCCCTCTCCAAAAAGGAGATGAAATGCAAAGAAGTGAGAAAGGATGGGAAGGATGGAGGACTCCATGATACATATTTGGTTATTATTTTGGATATGATCATGGTATTGCCTAAAGGCCTCTAATAATTAGTTCTTGGAAACATAGGTAGGATTATACATAATCTGCTTGAATTTGGTGTGATAATTGTTTCTTAAGTTATTTTTATGAAAGTTGGGATTAAGTAGGAACCCTAAGGATTATGAAGCTCTAACACAATATAACACCATGTGGTACAAAAGAAGGCAACTTCATGACCCTCGAAAAACCAACATGATGAATAATATTTCTTTCAATTGACTTATGCAAAGTGATCTTTAAATAATTAGTAAAGGAACTTATAAATTCCTCATCTCCTTTTTGCACAATTTTACTAAACCCTAACACTTAATTTTGACATGTATTAGTTAAATGATTTCATTTTCATCTAATACTCAAATGATATATTGTGTAATATTTTAATTATTAAAAAACCTTGAAATATGCATGTATGTGATAAGGTATTATATTAGAGGTAAATTTAATAAGATAGTAGGAAACACAAAACATAAAATGATCTCCAAATAATAACATATGTGTGTATACATAGATATATACATATATGTATGTATACATACCTACATCATAAGTACATACATATAAATGCATATATGTATGTATACATACCAACACACATACATATAAATACATATATGTATGTATATATGTGCACATACATACATATATATGTATGTGCGTATGTGTGTATGTGTGTTTATACACAAACTAGTCTTACGAAATATTGTTCAGAAAGGTGACATCATATAACCTACAATGTAACTTGGATAAAAAAATTAAGTTATGTCATATTTTATAAACTAGCAATTTCATGTAGTACATACATAACAATGAGTCATTAGGCAGGGACGAACATGAAAGGAAAGCGATGTGAAGATAGTGATCTACTAGAAGAATATTCGAATGTCAATGGAATGAGTGGGTATAGTAGCTATGAAAGGCATATGCAGTGTTGGGTATCTGTTGTAGCAGATCTATGAAGTCTAACATGCACAATTCTCAAGGAAGGGTAGTGGGGATCGTATATGCATAAAATTGCATTATCAAAGCATGCTCTGAATAATAGAGTACATCATCTATAACAATCTTAGGGTTAATGAGGTCACAATAAGATGAGCTTCAATTTTTTGGAGATAGCCATTAAATATTGAGAATTATGAACGAGCTTATCAGATTGGGCTTCATGCATAGTACGCATGAAAAAATGAATATCATTTTTATGATTAGATGTCATAACTCCATCTATATAAGAAATTAATATAGTATGCATCTTCGTAAGGCCCCACCTTGCATGTGATTATAACAATCCTAGATTGTTATATAATTTTCTTAAATAGCTAGCTAGATATATTACATGCGATAATTAAAGTAATTGAGTGGCAACAATATTGTATCTCATTTTAACCTTATATTTTATCATCATTATTTTATTTAATTAACATGTATGTAAATATAAATTATGGAATACAAATGAAATTATAATGGGAAGTGAAGGAGGGTGTAATAGTTGGTGAAAAAGTAACTTTGTTGAATTTATATATATACACATATAGAGGTATAAGTGTTGGTTAAAGAAGAATTCTATTAACATTCAATTAATTTTTGGTAAGTATTTTGGTGGGGTAAATAATAATATTATTATTAATTTAAAAAAGATTTAATTTAATAATACCAATATCATTAAGTTTTATTAGTTAATCAAAATATAATATTATTATGGATAAGGTTCAATGGCTAAATAATTGATGACATTACTAGTGTGTATTTAGTTGAGTAACAATAATGTTGGCTTACTATTAGTTGAATTTATGATTATATAAGGCCACCCCATAATTTAGCCACTGGATCAATTGTTTATTATGCAAACTAAGGATCTTTTTCGTAGCTTGTAACAAAGTATCCTAGATGAATTAAGGTTAAAAAAATATAATTATTTGTGTGATGTAGAGTATAAGAAAGAGAATAATAATCAACAATACCCAATGGAATCTAACATAAAGTGTATAAGATCAACTATTTTACTTCGTTGTAACCATAATATAAAATATATGATTTTTTTTTTAATCCTCCATTAGAAATCTATACTGCTTTGTACTTTAAAAATATAAAGTAAAACTCAACACAATGAGGCCTGATCTCCACCCTTCCATATTGGGTCATAGAGCCTTAGGGACTCTCACCAAACCCTCAAGCTAGAATATACATTTCCCACCACTCTGATTAGTGGTGAAATGAATATTGCTTATTACAATAAATATAGAGTACATTAGGATTTGATTGTCACTATAATTATTCAAAAAGGTTGTTTGTAACACATAATTAGTTCATCAAATAACACATTATGGCTATAGTATGGTCTGTAACAATAACAAAAAAGTGTGAAGGTTATTGTGGTGATTATGGAAAAGTAGAATAAACTACAAAACATTAACTATTTTACTCCATTACACGGATTGTGACATAAAGCTAAAACTCACAGCTATAGTCCTATGGAAAAATTTCACTGCAAAGACCAGACCACATATAGTTTGTGTATACAAACTGTAAATTTTAATGCAAAAATCATGACTAATTCATAGACAATATGTAAATCAAGAGATATCAAAGTTATATATTTTATAATACATAACTTGCTCTATACTTACTATAGGACGAATGAAGCAATTATAATTTAGCCATACCTGTTGCATGTGATAGAATGCAGTATGTACAAAAAAAAACAAGGCCCAATTTCCACCATACCATATTGGCTCATGGAGTGTCATGCACTCTCACCAAATCCCCAAGAAAGAGAATAAATTGTCCACCACTGTGATAAAGGGTGAAAGCAATGTTTTGACCACCAATGACTTAATAAAAGATATAATGGCATCAAAAGTACTGCTAAGCAAAATTGTTTGAGTTATGGATAGCTACAAACATGAGAGGATTATCTGAAGTTTAGTGTAATAAACACACACCATTGGTAGACAATAAATAAATCATAAAATATAAAGATTTATACAATTAATTACAAAACGATGCAATGCAGTTGTCTAGTAGAACACAATAAGTAAATAGAATCTAGGTATCCCTTCTACATGAAATGGATTCAAGTTTGGACATAGAAAAGGAGGCCTATTGTCCACCCTACCATATTCTGTCATGTAGTGTCATCAGCTATCACCAAACCCCTGCAATTCACATACCATAAAATCGAGCAACTATTCATGATCATCCCAATGAACAGTATTGTTGGAGACGATCATCTTGTTTAATTTATAGTGTGCTATAATTTTTGGTATGTATGTTGCAATATCTAGCAAAATACAAATGCGGGTCTAAACGCAATCACAAAAAACACATTTCAAGTGAGCAATTCAGTTGCACACATCGCAAATATAAAATGGAAGAGAATAAAATGAGGCTTGCTCTCTAATATTGGGTAGCCACTACTTTGATGAATGGTGAAATCAATGTTCCTATTTTCTTAGCTAGTCTTATAATCACTTCATCTTCACAGTTGGTTGAACTTCATTTGCAAAGTTCACTCATCTATTCAACATGTACACTATAATATCAACACCCCACTTCTTGAACTATCTCTTGCAAGGGAGAAGCATGTTTTTTGGAATCTTATCGAAAATGGAATGATATAGCTTAAGCAACACAACAATAATAAAAATTCCCAATGTAATCTAGCATAAAGTGTTTAAGATCAAATATTTAATACATTGTAACTAGAACCTAAAACATATGATTTTTTTATGAATCCTATGTGACCAAGATAGCAATCTATACATAAAAAAATAAAAATAAAACTCAACACAATAAGGCCTACTCTCCACCCTGCCATATTGGGTCATGGAGCTTCATCGACTCTCACCAAACCCCCAAGCAAGAATATCCATTGCCCACCACTCTGATCAGTCGTGAAATCAATATTGCATACTATTATCAATATAGAGTACATTAGGATCTAGTTGTCTATTTGACCATTGTTACTGATTTTCCAATCACTATCATTATTCTGAAAAGTTGTTTGTAACACATTAGCTCATCAAATACTGCATTATGAATGGAATATGGTGTGGAAGAATAAAAAAAGAGTATGAAGATTACTATGGTGATTATGGAAAAATAGAATGAACTGCATACCATTAACTATTTTATTCCATTACAACCATCACAATAGAAAACTAAAACTCACAACTACAATCCTATGTAAAACTTTTATTGGAAAGGCTAGACCATATACAACCTATGTGTATACAAAGTGTGAATTTTAGTGCAGTGATCGTGGTTAATTCATAGACAATATGTAAATCAAAAGATATCAAAGTTATATATTTAATAATACATAATTTTCTCTATAATTGCAATGGGATGCATGAAGTAATTATAATTTAGCTATTCTTGGTGCATGTGGTAGAATATAGTATGTACAAAAGAAAAGAAGGCCCGATTTCTACCCTACCATATTGGCTCATGGAGCATCATGTGCTCTCACCAAACCCCCAAGTGAGAAAATAAATTGTCCACCACTATCATCAATGGTGAAAGCAATGTTTCAGCTGCTAATAACTCAATACATGATCTAATGGCATCAAAAGCCCTGCAATGGATGATTATTTGGGTTGTGGCTAGTTGCAAAAATTAGAGGATTATCTAAAGTTTAGTGTAATAAACACGTACAATTCATAGACAATAAACAAATCACAAAGTATAAAGACTTATACAATTAATTAAAAATAAGATGCAATACAATTGTAGTAGAACACATTAAGTAAATAAAATTTAGGCATGCCTTGTGCATGGAATGGATTGAAGTCTAGACATAGAAGAGGAGGCCTGCTCTCCACCCTACCATATTGAGACAAGGATCATCATTTGGTATGATGAAAGCCCTGAGCAATAACATTAATTTTCCACCACTTTGATCAATGGTGAAGGCAATGCTTTGGCACTTGAGGAAATCTGTTCAATGAAAATCAACACTATACATCTGTTATAATTTGACATGGAGTTGTGAAATGAGAAATGGAAAAAAAGATATATAGGCTTACATTGTATATAGATGGAATGTAGGTGAAGGCCATACAACATGCAAATGTGCAATCGTAAATCTACTTAGCATTTTTGAGATATATAAGTCTTATATATGAATACAATGTAGCTACAATCTAAAATGCTTCCAATGGAATATACCTACACAAAAGGGAAATGTGAGCTTTGGTGCCTTGAACATGTTTTTTTGGCAAGCACTATCTTAAACACAAAATTTAAGTGGCTCTATAATTTATAATAAAAATATATCTAATACCACAATTACAATTGTCACATATAAAAAATGATAAGGAAGTGAATTTAGACAGGGTGCAGATTCTATATGCATAGAGGTGAAGAGGAAAGGAGAAGCAATTCACTTACCATAAAGAAGAGAAACTTTTGATGATGATGATAATGAATAGTTTTGTTGGAGACAATCAGCTTGTTTGATTTATAGTGCACTCTAATTTTTGGTATGTATCCTACAATATCTAGAAAAATAAAATGCTAGGTCTACACGTAATAAAAAAATACACAGTTCAAATGAGCAATTCAATTGTTTGCTATTCGTTGCAATATTTTTTGTATGGCTAACCTATGAGACAAATCTGAGCCTTTCTAAAGAGGCACACATATATGCATTTTTGATTGCACAATGTACAAAAAAATTATGGTTGGAAAACCAATGGATAAAAAATAAGCCAAGCTAGCGAGCGAGTATATGCAAGATCATGATTGGCCAAAAAGTGGCAATATGATGGGTATGTAGGGTATGTGGCTGATGAATTTTATTTTACCCAAAATTGATGAAACAAAAAGGGTTTTTAAAGAAGATTCTTAGATTTCCATCAATATAAATTATGCTTTACTTTGAATTTAATAAATAATTATTATTCATTTTCTATTTGAATTACGACTAGTCCTAATTTATAGGCTAATTGAAAAACATCTATAGCTTTCAAATGGTATTACATTTTTTGAATCCAAAATATACATCACATTCTATGTTTTGTATGCAATGGGATTAAACAAAAATGAATCTCATGAAGTTTTGACCAAGTTAAGGTGGTCAGACATAAATTTTTTTAATATTTTTTAAAATTTGTAGTAAAAAAATAATAATTAATTATTTACTTGGAAAAAAATGACAAAAAAATATGCATCACATCAGGACATGAGTCCTCTACTTATATCTAAATATTATAAAAATATTATCATTTTATTGTGGTTAGGGTGGTGGAATGGACACCTACTTCTTATTTTTTCCATGAAATTTAAGTACTACTACATTGAAATTTCAAATTTTTCACCAAATAGATTTTTTTTTTTTTTTAAATAAACCTAGTAGTTTAAAAACTACATTCAATTTGCTACATATTCTATTCTTACATTTTTTGAAATAATATAGATAACTTATTCAAAATTTTATGTCAAGTTACCTAATTTTGATTTTTCTAAATTTTTTGCCACTTAAGGGCCTGCTTTTCCATGATGATCCTACACATACCCGAGCAACAAACGACAAAAGAAATCTAGATTATGTTAAGAATTTTATTCCATTTCAAACATAGCCACAAAACAGAGGGCATACAAAGAAGCAGACAAAAAAAAATCACGTTGGCAAACCCATGCAAACCATTGGCCTGCTTTCAGAAAGAAGGATTCGCAAAAAATTATCACAGGACACACACTGCAAAATTTGATCCACAAATCAAATAATATTGGTTTGAATAAAATATATAGTCTTTCCCAATAGAATCTTTCCAAACGGAAACTATATATCCAAAGACAGAGAACGACAATCAACACTGCCTTATAGAAAATAAGGTAACCTATATAACATGAACTATTTCATTTGTTTGCGCAAAGGAAACATGCATCACATTGTACAACCTTACATGGGAACATTTTCTCATGCATGTGCTACATATATTGGCAATGGTTGTAATAATACTTTGCATTTAAAACTCACCAAACTAATTGAGTAATTTACGTTATTTTCAATAAGGCATTGTTCACCGCTTGGTTGTGGATTGAATTGCACAACATACGTAATAAAAATTATAGGAAAGAATCATATGACATCTATATCTAGCATGTCACTATCATTAGAGATTGCAAAGCAATAGAAAGAACACTTGGTAAGCATTAGATGGATCTACCCAGACCTAGATACTTGCATAGAAAAATACATCATAGACACATATATCTACACAAAACTCTGTCAAGATATTCTATGCACTAAGAACATTGAAAACAAGATGAAAACAACATTCTCTTTAAAACAACTCGTAGATACTTACAAATATTGAATTATGCATGCATATACGTATAGATATCCAATACACATATATATAATACACACATTTGTACCAGAAAGTTGTATGCATTGGGAAATTTCAATTGCATGCATGTATATTTATCTATATGCATTCGTAAATGTACACATACATACAACTATGTCCACAAGTAGATATATGAAGAGTTGTAGACAGTGAGACATCTCTTAAAAGGGACAACAACTCTATATAAATAAACACCATAAAATTAAACCAGAAATATACACTTAAGATGAAACAAAATTATAAGGAACATGAATAATAGAATAGAAAACAAGTCTATCTTTTTCTCTTAAACATTATAAGTTATACTTCATTGTCTTCATATATGACTAGTCAAACAAAGAACAAAGAAATAGCAATAGAAAGGAAAGGTATTGTTGATGTGACAAGCAATACGAGGGAAAAAAAATTAAATGTCCAATCAACATGAAATATAAGAAATATGCAAAGTCGCAATTATCCATGGTTGTTTTGGTGTTCAAGACAGTATGATAACTATCTCTGGAGACTATTGCATGGCAGGAGAAATAGCTAAAAAATATGATAGTAAGAGATTGCACTTAGCTTCAAAGTTAACCTTTGCAGCTTTCACTATTGTTGTTTTAAGTCTTGTTTTTGAATTATAAGTTGAGTTTTAATTAGACTATTGAAAAAAAATGACATGTAGGTGATAGCATTGATAACAGACTCAATAGTCATTATAGTGGTAGACTCATATTGCAACATGTAAAGATATTTTGTTGACATTTGTAATAGGCTTATTGTAGCCTCATCAAAATCAGTTGCCCAGAGCTCACCTATGTGGTCTTCCATCTTTAGCTGCAATAAATATTGAAAGTCACAATCAGCTATTGTTGTTTGGCATTTAGGGTAGAACCATGTATTTTGCTCAGAATGTTCACACTTTTTCTTGCATTACCTACCATTCACCTCCAATGGGCATGTAGCATAACATAATGCATCAATTTTTATATATTTTACTATTGCCTTGAGAGTAGCTTGCAAAGTCTCTGAAAAGCCAAAGCACTAGTCCAACATATATGCAATAGTGACTCTCCCATTTCCCAAAGCAACCTTTCGAGGCACTATTCAGGGGGGCTCAAAAGTAGGTGGATCAATATGCCCTCTTTCGATCAATGGTTGTGCTCCCGGTATGTCAGGATTTATATATAGAAGAGTCACATCAGCTATGTTCAGAACAACTCCATTGAAGTACCCAACACGTGCATTTTTAATAGCAAGGATGATAGCTAAACCAGGGGTGTACAACCTCTCCAAGTCATGACCCTTTGCTTCCCAATTTGACCCCCACAAATTAACATCAATTGAAAAGGATGATATATCATTAAATTTAATAGTCCTCTAAATTATTTGGGACTAATCCTTTCTTTGCATATTCAATACCATTCCTACATGCACCATAGTGCCAATAACATCAATCAAAATGTTATTAGTGCAATTTTCAATTTCATTTAATGGGGTGAATTTAAATACTTTCTATGGCACAAAGGCCACATCATCACAACATTTTAACATTTAGTTTTGATCCAAAATGATTTCCATATGGTTTTTTAACTTATTAAATTTCCTGTCTAGCTATCTCCTCAATCCTTTTTACACATAATAAGTACGACCCACCTCAACCCTATCATAATGCAACTCTGCTATGTCATTAAAGGACATAATCCATATTTTTGTTCCCTCATTGTCAATAATATCAAAGCTGAATACCTAGCCCTCATGCCCTTGCCTACTATAATGGTGCATATCCCTCGTTGTTGTTACATGACCTTTTATCATCCATTTGGTTTGTAAACATTCAACCATTTAACAGGGTTGGTTTTTATAGGAGCATCTTGTTGCCTTGGGGATTTATTAATTCCAAAGGTTGAGGCTCGTTTGGATGGGGAGGGTGAGTCGCAACCAACTATTTGTTCTTCTTGATCTCTAAACAAATAGTTAGGTTTTTCAATTTATCTTGCAATTTGTCATTTTTACATCTAGGGACAATATGAAAATTGCCTTGGATTGAAATGAACATTAAATACTTTAAAAGGAAGCCCCCACAAACAAGGAAGTAGGAAACTACAACCACAAGCAAGGAAGAACTATATAATTAACCTTGATTCCCATAGCTTTCTAGACAAATAGTTTGTCAAGCATACAATCAAACCTATTTTCAATTCCCTTGTAAATAAAAGGTCATTGTATTTATTAGGAAAATTCCCATCTACATGTGGGTTCCATCAAAGAGGACGACTTTGTACTAGTCGATTGGACTTTGATCACATCTTACTTTTTTGGTAAGACATTAGTTGGAGGACTAGAGATGGGACAACATCTCCAGCATCTATAAATTGTAGTGCATGTCTTGTTAAGGTTGGATTCACATTTGTAGCCTAGAAGGAAATTAAAATCAGCATAGTGGCAGCAATGAGATATTTATGACTATGACACAACTCTAAAAGTAAACATTGACACATTTGGAAACTAAGACATTTACCCCTCCAACACATAAGTTACTCCAAAATGGCCTATAAATTGAAAGGGAAGCCAAAGACAAAGAGTTCAAATATAAATAAGTTAGAACATATATCATAGCAATTGTTAATTCAAATGAAGTATATTCTCGGTTTGGGTATGTGCAGGATCATCATGGAAAAAAAAAGCCCTTAAGTCAAAAAAAATTTAGAAAAATCAAAGTTAGATAACTTGACGTAAAAATTTGAATAAGTTATCTATATTATTTCAAAATATGTAAGAATAGAATCTATAGAACATTTAATGTAGTTTCTAAACTACTAGGTTTATTTAAAAAAAAAAAAAAATCTATTTGGTGAAAATTTAAAATTTCAATGCAATGGTATTTAAATTTCAAGGAAAAATAAAAAGTAGGTGTCTGTCTAACTACCCTAACCACAATAAAATGATAATATTTTTTATAATATTTTAGATATAAGTAGAGGACTCATGTCCCAATGTAATCCATACTTTTTGCAAATTTTTTCCAAGTAAATAATTAATTATGATTTTTTTACCACTTTTAAAAAATATAAAAAATTGTGTGTCTAACCACCTTAACTTGGTCAAAACTTCATGAAATTCATTTTTTCTTTATTTAATTATATAGTATGTGAAGCATAGAATGTGAAAAAAAAATGAATTAAAAAAATGCAATTTTGTTTGAAAGCTATAAATGTTTTTCAATCAGCCTATCATTCAGGACTTTAGTTGTAATTCAAATAGAAAATGAATAATAATTACTTATTAAATTTAAAGTAAAGCATAATTTATATTGGTGGAAACCTGAGAATCTCCTTAAAAACCCTTTTTGTTTCATCAATTTTGGGTAAAAAAAAAGTCATTAGCCACATACCCTACACAAACCCATCATATCACCACTTTTTGGCCCATCATGATCTTGCACATACCCTTATTTATTAAATTAAAAGTAAACAATAATTTATATTGGTGGAAAGCTAAGAATATCCTTTAAAAACCATTTTTGTTTCATCGATTTTGGGTAAAAATAACTCATCATCCACATACCCTACACATACCCATCATATTGCCACTTTTTGGCCCATCATGGTCTTGCACATACTAGTTTGTTTGGTGCACTTGAGCAAGTGTCAATATAATTGGTCGCAACAAAAAACTAAACAAGAAATAGACTTATAGAACTATTGCTTGAGGATTGTTTGCCAGCCTCAGAAGAGCTAGAGGCCACTGACATTGCTATGTCTAGTCTTTTAAAATTTGAGAGCTACAACACTAGTAGCTAACTACAAGGTCTATGACTTCAAAACACAACATGGGCACTCAATTTTTTTACACTGGCATTAACAATATGATAGGAAATGATTAATAATAACAAGGGCTTCAATGTTTCAAATAATACTTAACATACAATTTGATATTCCAAGTTCATTGTTTCAATTTTAAAATCCCTCCTTTTTTTCCATAGAGACACCAAGAATACAAAGGAAAATAAATAATTATGAAAAAGACTTCAATGTTGTATATAATAGTTAATCTGAAGTATATCATTTTAAGTATGTCATGTCAGGATTCAGACAAATAACTATTTTGAGAAAATAATAAACATTAGGAAGAGCACATATGTACATTACTCACATCTACTTTGACATACATACAAATCTACACACAAAATTTTTTTAATATTTTCTCATTTATGGCTTTTGTTCTATGTAAATGGTTGCAATATATTAAAATAGTTTGTGTTGTTCTCTACAACACAATCTAATTGTTGTTCGCTAGCTTTGGCTATATTCCCCTCTTTTCAATGCATAATAAAATAGTTAATATTATATAAGTTATATTGTTATCCAAAACACATTCTTCACTATCATATATATATATTGATTCATTGATGGCTCGCATTCTGTGGTAGAGGCTTTGATTCAATCTGTTACTACAAATATTTTATGTTTTGAGGGTGTTCCATTTGGGTCCCTGTTGCAAGTAATATTTTTGTGGAAATGGTTGTAATGTAATAAAATAGTAAATGTTATGTAATTGATATTGTTTTGTACAAGGCACTATTCATTGTTGTCATCTACACTAGGCTATATTGTGTCATTTCTGATCTCCATTCGGTGTGGCTCGAAAAGGAAGGTGGTGGATTGTGTTTTGATATTTAAATTAAAAGAATTTGTTGCATCAATAGAAAAGGCCAGTGAAATGGCATTAGCCTTAATTGTTGTATGGTTTCTATGTAGTGACAATAGTTATAAGTAGTAGCTACCTTTTCAAGTAGTCAAGAAGATAGAAAATGCCTGCACAATGTTTGAAAGGGCATTTCCCTATGGCTATATTGATTTGTTTCTCAAAGCATCCCACTGAGAAAAAAACTATATTGTTTCAGTTTTTGATAACAAATTGTTGGGTGTCATTCTCTAGGTTTAGCCTATTGTTCAAGATAGCTATTAGCAATGGGGAAAGCATGTGTTAAATAGAAATTCCTAGTTGTTATTTTTTAGCCTTAGAAAAGGAGTTGTCAAAATGATGGACTATATAGTAAGTGTCATAAGGAAGACTTAATAGGAACTTTTGTATAGATGGTTAGAAGCTATTTTATGTTCTTGCAAGCAATGGTGTTTGCAAAAGAAAAATGAAAGTGTCACCTATGGCAATTTTTTCCAACCCTTTTTTAGGACAACAAGCCAGCGGTTTGCATGGGTTTGCCAATGTCAATTTATTTGTGGGCTTCTTTCTATGACCTCCATTTTTTGGCCATGTTTACAATGGAATAAAATTCTTAACATAATCCAGTTTTCTTTTGTGGTCTATTGCTCACTAGCCTGGGTTATTTTTATTGATTGGTTTGCCAAGCACAATTTTTTTCCTTTGTGAAATCAACAATGCATATATATATATATATATATATATATATATATATATATATATATATATATATATATATATATATATATATATATATATATATATATATATCTGTGTGTGTGTGTGTGTGTGTATGTATGTATGTATATATATATATATTTATGTATGTATGTATGTATGTACATATATATGTATATATATAGATATACTTACATAAATGTATTCACCAGCACCCTATCAAAAATTGAAATAATACAACCTCTTGAGCACCACCTTATCGCAAATAATTCCTTTTGGATAACAACATTAACTCTATAACATCAACTATTTTATTATGCATTACAAATGAAAGTATATAGCCAAAGCTAGAGAACAACAATTAGCATTGGGCTATGGAAAACATTGGTTGGAATTTTCGTCAGCCTTCGTGGTTCTAGGTCTTCAACACCGTGTAGTAGGTGGTGAATTGTATTTTTTTTTTTTTTTAAAGTGTTTGGCATGATGATAGAGGAGGCCAGCAAAATGGCATCAGCATCAATCATTGTATGGTTTTCATGTAGTGTTCATGGTGCAAGTAACATCTATCTTTAAATTCCTTAGAAAAAAAAGTGAATGTCTATGCAATTTTCAATAACACATTATATATATATATACATACATATATATACACATATATATATATAATCACATATATATACATATACATATATACACACACACACACATATATACATATATATACACATAAATATATACATATAGATATATATACATATAAATATATATAGATAGATACATAAGAATTATCACAACCCACACCTTTTACAACCATCAATGCATGCAAAAAACACAAGATAACCTCCAACCACCTTCACAAAAATTACATAGCCAATGTGGGTTGTGATAGTTTTGTTTTCATTTTTTGTAGGCCATGGAGAAATAATGGAGAGAAGAGAAACAAAGCGGGAACAGGTGTAGGGTATGTGTAGGATCATCCTGGAAAAAGCAAGCCCTTAAGTGGTGATAAAATCAGAAAAATCAGAGTTAGGAAAATTGACATAAAAATTTGAATAAGTTATCTATATTATTTCAAAATATCTAAGAATAGAATCTTTAGAAAATTAAATGTAGTTTCTAAACTACTAGGTTTATTTAAAAAACAAAAATATATATTTGGTGAAAATTTGAAATTTCAATGCAGTAGTACTTAAATTTCAAGGAAAAAATAAGTAGGTGTTTTTCTGACCACTATAACCATAATAAAATGATAATATTTATTTATAAGATTTTAGATATAAGTAGAGGACTTGTATCCGAATGTGATGCATACTTTTTTGTAATTTTTTTTCCAAGTAACTAATTAATTATGAATTTTTTATTACAAATATAAAAACTCATATGTTTGGCCACCGTAACTTGGTTAAAACTTCATGAATTTTTTTTTTTTAATCCTATATTATGCAAAACATAGAATGTGATAGATGTTTTGAATTCAAAAATGTGATACCATTTGAAAACTATAGATGTTTTTCAATTAGCCTATCAATTAGGACTTTAGTCATAATTCAAATAGAAAATGAATAATAATTATTTATTAAATTTAAAGTAAAGCATAATTTATATTGATGGAAAGCTAAAAATATCCTTTAAAAACCCTTTTTGTTTCATCAATTTTTGGTAAAAAAAATGTTGTCAACCAGATACCCATCATATTGCTACTTTTTGGCCCATTATGATCTTGCACATACCCTATAGTTGAACAAAGTGGGAAGAGGAGCATATTGGAAAAATCATTTTTCAAGTATTTCTAAAATAGTTTATGCTATTTTCGAAAAGGGATTGTTGATTGTTGCTCAAGAGCTTAGTCTAAATTGTTTGATTTATGCTTTATGTGTAGCTTCCATTGGTGGAAGGAAATAATGTTTATTTATTGCATTTCGTGTGTTGAATAACCTCCACCCACATTCGCAGAGGTTGCACAAAGCTTAATCCAGCTTGCACCCTCACAGAAGCTTACACTCATCGCTCACAACTCTCATTTCAGATGTAGCAACATAATGACACCAAACAATTCCTTATTGAAAATTTTTGAGACATTTATTTTGATCCCAGAGGCATTAAATGACAACTATTATTATGACCATCGCTAGTACATGCAAAGCATATAGATATACATATATATAGTAGATGTAACTATGGAGGGAAAGTCTCTATAAAGGTGCAAGTACATGTAGTGGTAATGGTTGTGGTACACACACACAAATATATATATATATATATATATATACATACATATATATATATACATATTTTGATTGAGAGGAACCAACAAAGATTCAGTAAGGAATGAAATCAAAAGTATACTCATTTATCAACAAAGTATATGTTTGTATATATGTAGATTTTTGAATGTATATATGTATATCTATTTATGTAAATCCTGAATAGTGTTAGTAATGTAATTCCTTTGTAGACATGGCTACAAAGTTGAAGGAGTAAACAAAATCCCATACCCAAAAAATTGCAATGTGAAGGCCATGTGAAGACATACTATTTTTTCTCAAAAAAACCTGATTGAAGATTGAAACAATATGGGTTGCCAATAGCATCTTTTTTTTTTGTGTTTCCTATGTTAAATTCACATGTTTTCTATGGGTTTTTTCATCTGGCTTACTCTTGAAACCAATCTTGTTTCATTGTGTTGATTGTTGTTGAAAAGACTATATAGTTTCATGGGTATTGGCAGGTGGGTGATTGTTGGCTATATTGTTTCATTTATGGCTTCCATTTTGTGTGAATGGTTGCAAAATAGTTAATTAGCTATCATTTTGGTGAATCTTGAAATCAATTTTTTTTCTATTTTGTGGGTTTTGGTATGTGGTTGACTGTTAGTAATATTGTTTTGTTTATGGTTTCATTTATATGCACATTAGTTCCTACATCAAGTACAATAAAAAGCAAGACCTATCTTTCATATCACACTTTATATACAATTGGATAAATAGTAGCTATCATTGCAAGTATTGCAGGCACATGCAAATCATACAAAAAACTTATCTTGATACCATCTAGCATTCAAGAGACCAAATATCAACACAACATTTTCCCTCGGTTGACTAGTTGAGAAGGCTACAAATTCAAAGCTTTTGTTGCTTATAATAATTACTTACTTTGGACTACACAATATATTATAGCCAACAAAAGGTTTGAACTCATAGCCTTCTCATTCAGGTAAATGAGGGAAAATTCAATCTAGATGTTTGTTATCTTTACAATTTTGAACAAACCAGTTGCATATCGAGGAAAAAAATATGGTATACACATCTATTTAGATATAGCAGTCTCTACATAAATAACTATTAGCATCTATACATATATATATATACCTATATGTGTGTCCTCTTGATTGACCCTTAAAGTGTTTATTCTAAGATTTGATGGGAAAATATTTCCCTCTCAACACCTTGTTATCCTAATCAAGCACCATATGAAGCATGCCTACAAATTATTTTAATAAGAATTATATATTAAACAAGACATTATTTAAAAAGGGAGACAAAGCATTCAAATTTACTTTTTTGAGAAGATAGTTATTTATTTTGAAATAAATTTGTTAGTTCTTTCATTCTTGAAAAGGAATTCTTATAACAATAGGCTTTCTATTAAACATACAAAAGAACATTGGCTGCCACATACATGTGTTCAACACCTTTTTGAACCTATTAAAGGGACAATTCAAATACTTTTTCCAGGGTTGCACAAATGAAAACGAAACAACCTAGCCAGTGCTAGACAAGGGATAGTGACAATGCCCTATGGAAAACAACATAAGCTACACAAGATTAACTATTTGGCCATGTGGCAACCATCACCACTAAATGGAAGCCACATGTAAATAAATGGAAGGTGTTATCACAACCATAACCAAGGCACAAAAATAATACATCAATGAATGTTAATGTGAGACAACACTTAATTTTAGTTGCCTTCTCTATCAACACAGTGGGGAGCACACGACATATCCCCAAGGCAGCCAACAACCGCCTCCGACACTCTTCCCACAACCACCACAAGGATTAAAATGGGGAGGCCAACATGAATTATGGCCAAAGTTTTTTTAAAGAAAAGGCCATTTGCCACATTTTCCTCGCTTGTTAGGAAGCTCAAAATCTAGAAAGGCTCACAAGGATTCCAACCAAAGTACACACAATAAAACTAACAGATAACAATATAGAGAACATCATTCAACATAGATTGTATAACAATGACCGTTTCATTGCATTGCAACCATAATGACTAAATGGGAACCATAAATCAAAAAATATTGGCTTCAAATTTAAAAATCCATGCAAAAATATAATATTTTAGCACCTCTTCCCACTTGCTTCAAACACCTCTTATTGCTTGGAACTTTCCTGCACAAAAATGGGAAAAATATTATCATAGGCGACACTTTTCTTTTGCATTTCCAACCATCTGCCCATGCAAAAAACACAAAATAACCTCCACACACCTTCGCAAAAGCTACACAAAGCTTAATCCAGCTTGCACCCTCACAGAAGCTTACCCTCATCACTCACAGTTCTCATATCAAGCATAGCAACATTATGACACCAAACAATGCCTTACTAAAAATTTCTCAGGCATTCATTTTTTTCCCCAAGGTGTTAAACAACAGTTGTTATTATGCCCATCACTAATACATGAAAATCATACAACAATTAATGTTAATGCAAACTAGTGTTGAATTTCCACAACCTTTTCTATCCACATGGCGTGAAAAATGCCACCCTACTCCCAAAGAATCCAACAACTACCTCCATGAGCTTTTTCACGGCCATTAGAAGGCTAAAAATCTGGGAGGTTGATGGAGATTCTGACCAAAGTTGTAACCCATCTACCACATTTTTCCTGACTGCCAGAAGTTTGAAAAATGGGGGATTCTAACAAAAATTCTAAGCAAATTTGACACAAACAACCATATATATATATATATATACATACATATATATATACATACATATACATATATATACATATACATATACATACATATACATATACATATACATATATATACATATATGTATGTACATACTATACATACTATACACATACATATGTATACATATATATACATATATACATACAAATATACATATACATATATATCTATACACATAAGCTATATATGGACCACCCTTTTGCACCAAAGGTTTTGCATAGGCTTGTAACTATGATTTTCAACATTCTATGGTAATGGTTGCAATGGAATAAAATAGTTAATGTTATGCAGTTCGTACTATTGATGTCCACCTTAGGCTATATTGTCTTATTTGTGGTTTCCATTTACCGTCTATGGTTGCAATGCAACAAAATAGTCATTGTTTTGGACATTATATATACATATACATATACATATACATTCATATATATACACACATATATATATATATGTAGATATATATATACATATACATATATATAAATATACATATATACATACATATATATATGCATATATGTACACACATATACATATATATATATATATGTATATATATGTATATTAATGTTTTACAAGTTACATTGTTTTAGGGTATATTGTTACCTTTTTGATAAGGTTGTGTTCAAAAGAAACTATATAGTTTGTTCACACCAATATTGTTTGATTTATGGTTGGGCTTTTGCAAGGATGTTTTTTGTATGGGTTTGCCACTATTGATAACAATATTGTTTTTAAAATATAGAGTAACAAACCAATGGAGGAATATAACCCAAGCCACCCAACAACAATCAACAAAATCTACACCATCTTTAAAACTTTATTATGTTACAAACACAAGAAAAATATGGAATTCGTTAAATAAAAGGAGCCCACAAAAAATCACAACACCAGCAAAATTTGCATAACATTAACAATTTTATTTTGTTCCAAACATAGCCACAAAATGCAAGCCACATAGAGAAACCCACAAAGATTCACAACAACATAGCAAACCAAAAATATACCCCTTTCTCAATAAAACCTTATGGAAATATGAAACAATATAGTGTTCCCAACAACACCTCAAAAATTAATAGTAGCAAACTAATCCAAAAATAGTGTCCTTGTTGAACAAAAGCATATTATAATTTGAAACAATACATATATATACATACATATACATACATACATATATATATATATATATATATACATACACACACACATATATATAAACACACATATATATACACACACACACATATATATTCATATATAAATATAGATATACATATATAGGCATATATATAAACATATATATGTACATATATAGTACCTATGAGCATGGAGGGAAAGCTTCTTTGGAGGTGTAAATCCAATCATTGGTTGTGGAATTTCTACAAAACTAGTTGTAGGCTATTTTGTGTTTTTTTACACAAAAGTGGAAGAGGTATAGCTAATGGCAGCAGGGCAGTGGTGAGGGAAGAGGTGCAAACTAAGAAAAAAATTCCTCAAGTATCTTTAAAATAGTATATGTTATTTTCCAAAGGGTATTTTTCATTGTTGCAAAGCACAAAAAACTGCACAACAACAAGCTAAGCCAAAAAAAACAACCCAAGCTAGCAATAAACAATTGACAAAAAATATTGTGCCTTCACAAGAATTACAAGACTTTGATATTTCATATGTGCATATCTGTGTGTTTTTGACATTTCATGCAAACAATATTCACATGTTTGAGGTCCACCTATGGATATATATGGTTGTTGTCTACACATAGCTTTTGATACATATATGTGTATATAGATATTTCTTTCTAAGCATATATATAGAATGTTTTATTCCTGTGCAACTAAATTTTAAGACATATACATTGATGTGGAATTTTTTTGCAAAGTTCTAAATATATTTATTCCATGTGTTGGACGTATATGTATGAATCTTTTGCTTATAGATATATGAATGGAAAAAAGTATGTGTCTATTTTGTAGTGTTTTATTCCTCTTTACTCCATTGTGGATATTTGTATATGTCAAATTACGTAAACACCATCTATATAATTTTTTTCTCTACTTATTATTTTCATAACACAAGGTGGACAACAACCCTTGTCTTGTTATTGCTCATTTTTGTCAGCCTATGTATACATATGTATGTTTGTGAAATTAGAGACACACATTATTCATCCCTATGTGCAGAAATGTATCTATCTAAAATCAAATGTGGACAATATTCATATCTATTGTTTAATATGCTTGTTCTTTTCATAGGTCAATGACGGTTTCTATTTGATCTATGGTTCCTATCCAGTGGAGACGGTGCATAAAACTTACAATTTCATTCCATTCCAAACATATCCAAAAAATGGTAGCCATAAACAAAAACTCGTAAAGATTCATAGAAACAAACTGAAGTTAAAATATACTCATTTCTCAACATGGCCCTATCAAAATATTGAAACAATATAGCCTTCTCAACAATGCATTCTCAAAAACTAAAACTGAAAAATCCATCCAAACAATATACTCCTTTTTGAGAACAAACCTATCAAAAATGTGAACAATATAGCCTTTTTAACAACACCTTTTTGGAAATGAAACAATATAGCCTAAGACAGAGAACAATAAAATGGACAGTAACAAACCACTGCAAAAATATAACCCAAACTACCATAGTTTTTTCCCAAGAGCACCTTAACAAGAATTCAAAAATTTATCAACAACACCTTGTCAACAATGTAACAATATATCCCAGTATATACAACAAAAACTGACAAAAACTACACAAGGTAAATAACTTTATCTCGTTCTAAAAATGGCCACAAAATGGAACCCATAAAGAGAAACCCAAAAAGATTCATAGTAACCAACCCAAGTAAAAATAAAATCATTTCTAAAAAAAAGCTTATTAGAAATAGAAACAATATAGCCTTCTCAACAACACGCTCTCAAAAATTAATAGTGACAAACCCATCAAAAAATATACTCATTTCTGAATAAAACCTTATAAAAAATTGAAACAATACAACCTTTTCAACAATACCTTCTCCAAAATGAAACAATATAGCTTAAGCAATAGAACTATAATCAACAATGCCCAATGCAAGCTAACACACAAAAAAAATGATAGTTAGGAACCCATGCAAAACCATAGACACTAAACATAGACCTTAAACCAAACAATACTCATTTTCACAAACAATATTATCTTTTCTCAATAGCCCCAACCCATGCAGAATGATAGCCATAGAATGCATCCATAAATGAAACAATATTTGTTTTAAAAAATAATATTATCTTCTATGAACAACACCTTATCAAAAATTGAAACAATATATCCTTTTTAACATAACCTTATAAAAAATGACACAACATAGGCTGAGCTAGATAGTAACAATCGACAAAAACTATAAAAGGTTAACAATTTAATCTAGTTGCCATTATATCCACTAAATGTAAGTCATAAAGAGAGACCCATGAAAAATTGAAATATATATAAATATATGTATATATGTACACATATATACGTATATATATACACATATATATTAATATTAAAATATACCCAATATAGCCTAAGGTAGAGAACAATAATCAATAATACCTAATGTAACCAAACATAGAATCAACAACACTAATTATTTTATTTTGTTCCAACCATAACCAGAAAACCAAAGCCATAAATCAAACAACATTGGTTTCAACTGTGACCCAAATGGAGAAAGCCACAACATAGCTGGAGTTATACAATAACAATCGACAAAAACTGCATAACCTCAACAATTTTATTTGGTTGCAAACACACCCACAAAACGCAAACATCGAAGAGAAACCTGTAAAAATTTGACCCATATAACATGTCCATAAATGAAACATATATTTTTTTAACAAATAATTTTTTCTTCTATGAATAGCACCTTATTGAAAATTGAAACAATATAGCCTTTTGAACATAACCTTATTGAAAATGAGACAATATAGGCTAAGCTAGACAATAACAATCAACAAAAACTGCACAAGGTCAACATTTTTTCCCATTGCCAACATATCCACTAAATGCAAGCCATCAAGAGAGACCCATGGAAAATTAATATATATATGTACACACACACACACACATATATATGTACACATATATACTTATATGTACACATATATACATATATATACACATATATACGTATATATACACATATATATTGATATTAAAATATAACCAATATAGCCTAAGCTAGAGAATACTAATCAATAATACCTACTGTAACCAAACATAGAATCAACAACATTAATTATTTTATTTTGTTCAAAACATAACCAGAAAATGAAAGCCATAAATCAAACAACATTGGTTTCAACAACCACCTAGATGCAAAAAGCCACAATATAGCTTGAGCTATACAATAATAATCGAGAAAAACTCCATAACCTCAACAATTTTAATCTTACACATATATATTGATTTTAAAATATACCCAATATAGCCTAAGATAGAGAACAATAATCAGTAATACCTAATGTAACCAAACATAGAATCAACAACATTAATTATTTTATTTTGTTCCAACCATAACCAAAAAATGAAAGCCATAAATCAAACAAAATTGGTTTCAACAGCCACCCAGATGCAGAAAGCCACAATATAGCCCAAGCTATACAATAAAAATCAACAAAAACTCCATAACCTAAACAATTTTATTATATTTCAAACATGCCAACAAAACACAAACATTAAATAGAAACCCATCAAAAATTGACAATAACAAACCACCATACAAAAAAAACTCCTTTCTCAACACAACCTCCTCAAAAATTGAAACAATACATCCTTTTTCATCAACAACTTGTCCAAAATGAAACAATATAGCTTAAGCAACAGAATTATGATCGATAATTCCCAATGGAAGGTAACACAAAGTGTATAGGATTGACTATTTTATTCCATTGCAACCATAACCACAAACCAGAAGCCATAAATCAACTAATTTTGGTTTAAAGAGTGACCTAGATGAAGAAACCCACAAAACACAAAAAATGATAGATAGGAACCCATGCAAAACCATAAACACAAAATTTGAACCTTAAACACAACAATACTCATTTTCACAAGCAATATAATCTTTTCTCAATAGTCCCTTATCAAAATTAGAAGCAATCAATAGTACCCTATCGTAGAAAAAACAATATTGCCTACCAAAAATGGTGAGCCACAAATGAAACAATATGGCAAATGATTTTTTTGATATGCACCTCTTCCCACTTGTTTCAAAAAAACCTCTTTTTGCCAGCTTTCTCCAGGCTGCCTTGTTTCTCCAAGCCTACAAACCTATGCAGATAACGGAAACCACAAACAAAAATCCACAAAAAATCACAATATCAAATCCATGCAAAACCATACACACAAAATGCAAACCATAAATTAGATAAGATATTTGAAAAAATAAATAGTACCTTATGGAAAATCAAGCAATATAGCCTAGCACAAACCGCGAACCACAAATCAAACAATATCGCTAAGGGTTTCTTCGACATGCACCTCTTCCCACTTGCTTCAAAAACACCTCTTCTTACCAACTTTCCTACGCAAAAATGGAAAAAATATTATCACAAGTGACACTTTTCTTTATCATTTCCAACCATTCACCCATGCAAAAAATACAAAATAACCTCCACCCACCTTTGCAGAAGCTGCACAAAGCTTAATCTAGCTTGCACCCTCACAAAAGCTTACCCTCGTCACTCACGGCTCTCATATCAGGTATAGCAACAAAACAACACCAAACAATGCCTTATTGAAAATTTCCTAGACATTCATTTTGTTCCTCGAGGCGTTAAATGACAGCTATTATTACGGCCATCACCAGTACACACAAAGCATACAACAATTAATGTTGATGTGAACTAGCATTTAATTTTTGCAGCCTTCTCTATCCACGCACCACAAAAAAATGCCACCCTATTCCCAAAGTAGCCAAAAACTGCCTCTACCATCATTTTCACGACAATCAAAAGGCTAAAAATTTGGGAGTTTGATGAAAATTTTGACCAAAGTTATAACCCATCCACCACCTTTTTCCTGTCCACTAGAAGTTTGAAAAAGGGGGAGGCTAACAAAAATTCCGCGCAAAGTTGACTCAAATAGCCTATCGGCCAATAAAAGAGTCAATACTAATAAATTTTTTTAAATTAAATCACTA
Organism: Sequoia sempervirens; assembly: GCA_007258455.2. NCBI lineage: Eukaryota > Viridiplantae > Streptophyta > Pinopsida > Cupressales > Cupressaceae > Sequoia > Sequoia sempervirens. The sequence goes on from VDFB02281492.1 coordinate 947,739,465, forward strand.
AAAAAGTGATGAATATATTTTGAATTTAGAAATACTAAAAACTAATTAAATGTAAATAAATTAGTTTTTTGTTTGTATATTTTTAGAAAAAAATTAAAATTATTTGACTATAATATTCATAAAATTGGAACTATAATTTAGTTGTTATAAAATACTTTAAAAATGAGATTTTATGAGATACCAATCTTTATATAATAAATCTATTTTTCATAGTTATAATTTAATAAACTTTAGTATTTTTTTAAACAAGAAAATCAATTTTATATTTTGGTGTTCATGCCTTGCTTTTAATGAATATAAAAAATAATTAAACTATTAAAAAATTATAGTTTTGAAAAATATATTTATATAGATGTACTAAGGGTTTTTATATATCTAAAAATATATTATTAACACAAATCTACGAATTGTGAAAATATTTTTAAAATGTTTTTTTAATAATAAAATAGCTCCAAAGTGATGTCACATATATAATTCGTACACTTTTGAGTTAGAAAAAATTGTGACTCATATCTAATTTAGCTATAATGAATCTACTAGATCATATGTTTTATCAAAATTGAATTTGAATTAGAAATACTTAAATTCACTAATGTAGAAAAATTAATTCTAAGTGTGACACACCTTTGAATGTTCACTAATTTAATTTTTTTTTTAAAAAGGTCTCAACCAAGACAAATGAAAATATTCTCCATCATATTATAATCTAATTAATCAATAAACTAACAGTCGCATGCATAGGCATGCAACAATCAGCCGATAGGGGTCCACTGTAAATGGCTATTCAATGGGAAGCCAGGAAGAAACTTGTTTTTGTAATGCAATGTGAAGTACAAATATTCAAAAATATTTGCAATTTTTTGAATGAGTCAAATAAAGGAAACCATGTTAATAATTCAATATGGAATAATACGAGGTTAGTTTATAGTAGGAGGTGAACGAGGATAACATTTGTTGAGTACACTGTAATGAACAGAGGTGTTCAAAAATCAATTTATATATTTATATGGATAATTAGATGGATAGATCAATTAAAGCAAAGCTATGTGTGCAAAATTATTTTATATCGCTACATTTAATTGGTGCATTGTACAACATTTTAAACCCCATGTTATAGTTTATTTATTTATTGTTATCTGACAAGCAATACATGGGAGATTAAGAACCATTTGCATGAAATGGGAAATTGATTTTTTGCATTTCCACATCAATTATTTTTAGTTGCAAATTGATTATGGAAATGTATAATAAAACCATAGGTTGTCTTGATTATTTCCAATGTATCAATTAAATTGAAATCTCGAGCAATTAATCATGAGTAATTTTAATTACAATAATTCATTTAAAATGATTTAATTAATAATATTAGGAGAATTATTTTTTAATAAAATTTATCTTAATAAATTACATTTAGTAAATTAAATACAATTTAAATTTTCAAATAATTAATTTAGTTAATAATAATAATTTCTCTCCAAAATTTAAGGTATGATATAATTTTATATGTATTTTAGTTTAATAGTTGCTAGAACTAGATGCACATCTATATTTGATATTTTTCTCTAGGTTAGTCAAACATGGATACTAATATATGGAAAAATAGAAGTTTTGGATAAAATAATAATTATAAAAAGCATGGAACATTAAAGAATTCTCTTTTTTTTAAAATTTATTAGTGATCCCCTTAATTACTACAATTGAATAAAAAATTTAATTAATAATATTGAATGAAAAAATATTCTTTAAAAAAATTTGTCCATAAATTTAGGTATGGTATATTTGTTGCAATGCTTGTGTGGTACTGTATGATTTATTACTTTCATGTTATTTGTTGTGACTATTTTTTATTTGAATATTAGTTATGATAGTCATGACCAATTATTTTTTTCCAAAATTTAAAAAAAAAACTTTAATATATAAATACTTTTTATAAATAGTATTTACTACATAATTTTGTAAATAAAAGCATTATTATCCATGTGGTTTATGGGTTAGTAGTAGTATTATAAAATTGCCACAAGTAAAAAGGACTCAAAATTAGTTCATTACAAGGAAATTGAAAGTTAAAAAAAAAAAAAATTAAATGATTTATTCTAGTAAAAATATGTTCTATAATCAGTGTATGAACAAAATTAGGACTTAGTTAAACCAAACTAATAAATGGATGATCAAATAGAGTAATAGAACTTAGAGAGAAAATGTGTGCATAGTCCAATTGAAGACTAACTTACACCAACTTTGATGGAAAACAAATAAACAAGCCTCACAACAAGAAGAATACGATGACACGGCACATATTTTGCATTTTTAGAATAATTGAATTAAAAGGTATGCCTTGTTCTATGGGGAAAAAATGATTTAGTTGACTTCAAAAAAGATATTCTACTCAACCCATTGGAATCAAAGAGGAAGAATTAAAAGTAACTAAGTATATGTGAAAAATCATTAAAGACAATGTGAAACTAAAATTAACTAATGGTATTTATAGTTGGTAACTTACTAAATCTATTTATTGATATGGTAGCATTATATAGTTGGGAGTGATGAACATTTTTTTGGAGCACCCATTCTGAAGTAAACATAAATGTACATGGAATTGAAATAATCACCATGTGGAAAATCCAATGCATTCACACCAAAGCACTCATGGCCTATAGGGTATGCAGTCACAAGTGTTATAAAATCCATGGAAAATAGTGTAACTTATAATTTCTTGGTGAATGCTATGAATTTTAAAGTCAAGATAAATGTCATGAATTTTCTAACACTTTCCTACATACCTTGTAGGCCAAAATCACTATTTTGTTTCTTCATCTCCACCATTTTAAATGAAATATGTGTAATGCAAATATCTATCTAATGAACAACATATCTAATGAGTACAATTATGTAGATTTCAACTAATCTAATTAGGATCTAGAATAATTGCATTTGAATGCTTAATGTTTACAAATCATGTAATCCAAATTACATAAACAAAATTAACACATTAACATGTGAATTAAGCGGAAAGACAATTCCTGCATACATTATTGAATTTCTGCATTAAAAATTGAATGTGAAAAGAATGAAATTGAGAAGGAAGAAGAAAAAGAGAGAAAGAGTGCAAACGATCTGATAACGGAGTTCGCCACAAATGTGACTACGTCTCTAGGTCCGCTCCAATAGAGTGAGACCGATCCAATTAATCTCCCAAAACAGAATTACAATTGCACCAAGAGCACTTCAGCAACATGACAATACTCTGACTTGCAAAAAGGCTCAAATAATCTCCTCAGAAAAATCTCCCTATTCCTCTGATTCAAAACTTCACCACCTGGACTTGAAAATTCTGCTTAACTCCTAAGAGCATACCTTCCCCCTTTTATACACAAAATATTCCCAAATTGTTGAAAACCCAATTGATTTGGGAATTTCAACTTAATCCCGGTTGCATAGTAAATATTTTGGAAAAATCCCCCTTATCAAAACAAATCCCCTAAAAAAAAATAATTAAATGGTTTCAATGCCCTGTCACATATTACATTCGGGCTTTTCCTGTTTCCATAAGTTACAACTAATCCTTTTAAAAGGATTATTGTTTTACAACTTGGAGGGAATTTATTAAATTAAGGAGTATTTCGTTTCCAAATTTCCACAAAACCATCCAATGCCACTTGTATTTTAAAACCATACAATATACAATGTTGGTTTGAAATTCTCATTTAAAATAGGGGATGAGTTTGGTTATGGGCTATTTACATCCCTAAAAAAATAGGGATCAATTTGTTTTCCCTAAAAAAAAGGTAGCCTAAAAAATAGCATGATTTTTTTTTAAAATAATGGTGATCCCCTTTTATAGGGAGGGCCACGTTTTTTTCTTAAGGAAGTGATATAATTATTAAAATGGAGGGCATGGTTGTTATTAATTTTTTATTTTTTTTAATATATTTTTTCAAATAAAGCCATGTCCAAAAAATTGCCGCCATGTGTAACTTTCGGGAAGCCACCATGTGTCACCTCATGATTCATCCATGTTAGCATGATGATGTCATGATGACGTCATCATTGTACCTTCAAGTCAACCTAGTCAACCACGAGCTTTGGCCTTCCATATCTTGCACATACGAGCTTCGATTTGTACAAAATGAACACCGTCAGAAAGCTCTTGTCATGCTCTTCATGTTAACATCAATTTTGACCACTTTTGGTGACATCAAATTTTGACCCTTTTTTCTTGCCGTGGGCCCTGAGTTGACCAGTGGTTGACTGAACTTTGACCAGCAATAACTTGGGCTCCGTAGCTCTGTTTGAATCCATTCAAGTTGCTCTAGAATCATGACATCGAGATTTTTCTAATGGTGCTAAAATTTGGAGTATTGGAGACAATTCAATTTTTAGTGAAAATATCCCCCAGATCAGGCCTCCCTACTGGAGAACTTTTGGACCTCCAAAAGTGGCATTTATTCAAACATCAAGTGAGGACTTGGCCTCCCCACTTGTCCTATATCATCTATACATCTGTATATCTGGCTCACAAACACAATGAAGACTGCAACAACATTGTTGATCATAAACATAATTCTATCACTTCCATAGGCATCTACATCAACTGTCATAGCCACTAACCAAAAAACATTGACTAGGATCAAGCTAAACAATAATGCAGAGATGAAGGAGAATAAATCAACAACATATTGATCTTTCACATGAGAAACATTTTTGTCCAAGGATCCATCAATGCTTTCAATCATCATTCCCTCATGCTATTTTGTGGGTGCATCCTGTGACATTTGAACCTGGTTAGCTACTCCAAGTTCCTGTCTAGAACCACCTGTGTTGATAGACATAAGGGTTAAATCTTTACTTGCATTAATCACCCTCTTGAATTGCCTTGTGTTTGTAAAAGAATGATTAGTCTTAATCCTGTGAGAATGTACAATATATTGAATGCCATCTTTAAACAAATGATAATGATTCTTTTTCCTATAGAAAATAGCTTTCTGATCATATAGATAAGGGCTACCCAGAACTATCCCATAGATATCTAGTGGAACCACATCAAACTATACTTCATCCACAAACTTACTAGTGATTGTGAATCTCAAAGTGCATTGTCTTGTTACTTGTAATTTATCATTCTCCCAAATCCAGCCTAGTGGATAAGGTTTCTTATGTTGTGTAGTTTTCAATCCGAAGTTTCTTACAACATATTCAGAAATTAAGTTAACTTGAGAACCACTATCTATGAGTGCATCAATCTTAATGTTCTTAGCAACAACCCTTAAATGAAAAAGCTCGTTCCTTTTCTTATCTTTAGAGACATCGTTAACTTTAGAAGTAGAAGCACAACTATCAAAGGAAACACTGGAAAGAGGAGCTTTACCTTTCATACCCATATAGTTGTTATCTTAGTTTCATCATCAGATTCGGAACCAAGATCCATAACAACATTTGTGGCTTTCTCCTTACCCTTTTGTTTTTTATTCTGTCTTTGAGCCCACTGAGGCTTCAATTCAGGATGCAACTTCCAACAATGATCTTCATCATGACCTTTCCTGTCACAATGAGAGCAAGAAAGCTTGTCATCTTTCTTGACTGTATTGTCTTCTTTCCTTTCCCTGTCTCTGCAACCTTAGAAGATTTCTTTACAGAGTTATCATTATCAATGAAAGAACCCTTTCCTCTTGACTCTAGATGTGTAGCTTAAATAGACACTTCATCCAAATTACAAGGATTCAAAACCAAAATGGAATGTCTAAGATATGAATGAAGACCTATGTACTTTAACAAAGTATCCTGGGTGTACAAAGGTACATTTAATGCAATAGCCTTCTTTCTAAATTCATGGGTGTACTCTTAGATAGTTTGACCTTTCCCTTGTTTAAACACTTGCCAATTCATCATTAATTATTGCATGTGACCTAAGGGATAGAATTATTTTTTAAGAGCATTAATGAATTCTAACCAAGAAAAATTGACTCTACCATGCTGTGAAATTTCTACTCTAGTCCTACTCTCCCACCAGGTAAGAGCTGAACCTCCCAACCGAAGAGTGGCTAACTGGATCCTAGAAGCATCATCAAAGAGATTTTGAACTCTACAATAAACTTCTACTTGCTGAATCCAGTCATCTAGTTTTTTAGCATCTAATTCACCACAATACTTAGGTAGTTCAAACTTAACATCCAATTTAATTTGAGGCTTATTTACACCCTTAAAAGGATTACCAGAAAGAGAATGTGTAGAAGAAGAAGGAGAATGAGGAGAAGAAGGAGGAGTAGATGGAGGAGATTTTGGAGGTTCATCACCACCTCCTGATTACTTCTTCTTGCTTTTACTATCTCCATGATCTTCTTCACGTTTTGGGAGTTCTTCCCTTTCTTTGAGTAGCATCTCCAACGCAGCTTTCATCTGCCAAAAAGCTCTTCAAAACTCTTGCTCACTGAGCTCTTTAGGTACCTCCATTCTAGACACAGACATCTTCAAAAAAATTCTTTGTTTCCCGATCTCAGGATTAAATTCCTCAAGCTTTCCTTCGCCCTTCTGAATCCTGGATCTTGTTAGCATTCAAACCAACTACAATAATAGTCACCAAAAGATATGATACCACTTGATATGATTAGGATCTAGACTAATTGCATTTGAATACTTAATGTTTACAAATCATGAAAATCCAAATTACATAAACAAAATCAACACATTAACATGTGAATTAAGCGGAAATACAATTCATGCATACATTATTGAAATTATGCATTAAAAACTAAAGGTGAAAAGAATGAAATTGAGAAAGAAGAAGAGAAAGAGAGTGCAAACGATCTGATAGTGGAGTTCACCACAAACGTGACTACGTCTCCAGGTCTACTCCAATAGAGTGAGACCAATCCAATTAATCTCCAAAAATCAGTTACAAATGCACCAAGAGCACTTCGGTAGCATGAAAATACTCCAACTTACAAAAAGGCTCAAAATAATCTCCTTAGAAAATCTCCCTGTTTCTCTGATTCACAGCTTCACCACTTAGACTTCAAAATTCTGACTAGCTCCTAAGAGCACACCTCCCCCTTTTATACACAAAATATTTCCAAATTGGTGAAAAACCAATTGATTTGGGAATTTCAACTTAATTGCCCTTACATAGTAAATATTTTGAAAAATTCCCCTTATCAAAACAAATCCCCTAAAAAAAATAATTAAATGGTTTCTATGCCCTGTCACATATTACATTCGGGCTTTTCCTGTTTCCATAAGTTACAACTAATCCTTTTAAAAGGATTATTGTTTTACAACTTGGAGGGAATTTATTAAATTAAGGGGTATTATGTTTCCACATTTCCACAAAACCATCCAATGCCACTTGTTTTTTAAAGCCATACAATATACAATGTTGGTTTGAAATTCTCATTTAAAATAGGGGATGAGTTTGGTTACGGGCTATTTACATCCCTAAAAAATAGGGATCAATTTGTTTTCCCTAAAAAAAAGGTAGCCTAAAAAATAGCATGATTTTTTTTTAAATAATGGTGATCCCCTTTTATAGGAAGGGCCACGTTTTCTTCTTAAGGAAGTGATTTAATTATTAAAATGGAGGGCATGGCTGTTATTAATTTATTTATTTTTTATATATATTTTTTAAATAAAGCCATGTCCAACAAATTTCCGCCACGTGTAACTTCGGGAAGCCACCATGTGTCACCTCATGATTCATCCATGTCAGCATGATGACGTCATGCTGACGTCATCATTGTACCTTCAAGTCAACCTAGTCAACCACGAGCTTTGACCTTCCATATCTTGCACATACGAGCTCCGATTTGTACAGAATGAGCACCGTTGGAAAGCTCTTACCAAGCTCTTCACGTTGATATTAATTTTGACCACTTTTGGTGACATCAAATTTTGACTTTTTTTCTTGCCCTGGACCCTGAGTTGACCAATTGTTGATTGAACTTTGACCGGCAATAACTTGGGCTCCGTAACTCTGTTTGACTCCATTCAAGTTGCTCTGGAATCAGGACATCGAGCTCTTTCTGATGGTGCTGAAATTTGGAGTATTGGAGATTCTTCAATTTTTAGTGAAAATATCCCCCGGATCAGTATATCTCAGTTCAAAATTGTGGAAATTGAAAGTACCAAGACAAAGATCAAAACATATTATGGGAAGATTTTTTTATCATGGCTAATTAATTTAGGTACACTTCCTAGAAGGAATTTCATAAACTATTCAATTATCTTATAGGTGAGGGGATAATTTTTCTAACACATAAGTAACACATTGAATCCTTGAAGATGGCCTCAATCTAAACACATACATAAACCCATACAACTCATAAGGAATCAAATTCCATTACTTCAATTAATCATTATTTGGAAACACATTATTTAATAGACATGATTAGTCCACAAATATAATAGTAAGAAAATGCCATACCATATTGGTAATACTTACCCTTGTAATTGGCAAAGGTCACCATGATGAACTCAACCCTAAGATTAGCACAAAACTAGGTTTATCTTAAAGGAAGGAAAACCATCCATAGAAAATGAGAAAGTCCATTATTCACCTCATTAGATTATGTTAGCTAAACTATCAGAGATTAGTTATCCAATTTCCTTAACTCTTTCATAACCATCTAATACCCATTTCAGCCTCAAACCTAAGCCTACTAAAGGGGAAAGGTCAAACAAGTTAGGAACAACCCCAACCATGAAGTTATCCCCTAAACCCTCCCCCCTATAGACTTGAGGTCACAGGGGCATCCTTTGCCTAAGGATTGTCTTTTTTCTTCTCGCAATGTCATTTGCCCCTTGGCATGCCAACTCTCCTCTCCTCTGTATCTCGAGAAATCATTACATCCTTTATGCTTTGATGGATTTCCATAATGACCATCTCCTCCTCTATTTGTGACCTTTGTGATTATCTTTTCCTCTGTGCATTGGCCTATAGCTGCAATTTTTTTCTCTTTGTTCCCCCCTATTCCCCAAACTTCCTCTATCATTTATTCTTGATTATAAGAGGCTATAACCTGTCTAAAATCTATCATTATATGGTGTGCAAGAAAGAGAATATGGTCAAAGGTTGTCGAGTTTGGTATTTACACCTGCTAAACACCTTAATAAATGCACATATTATTTTCTTCTACATGCCCTATTTTGGCCCATCTCTTCACATGAATGCTTGATGAAATTGTGGGGGTGTCATTCCTCTATTAAATGTGTGTCCATGCCTGAATTTACTTGTGTCTTTCATCATAATTAAGAGTTATCCTTTCTTTCCTTCTCACTTTCTATGCTTTGACCATGAGGATGTGACACATCTTTGGATATTGAAGAATTCAAAAATCTTGAAAATATTTTTCTATTGATTAAACGTCATTCCAATTCTCTACCAATATCACATCTTTGTTTCTTATTCATGTTATTCTATTTGAGCTCCTTTTTATCTTCCTAGAACTATGGAAAATTTTATTATTCCTATCTCCCTCTTTTAGCCAACACTCTCTTGAATTTTGTCTCCAAAAGATCTCTTCTCTAAGTAGAAATTTTGCATATTTTCCTTTCAAATCTACGTTCAATGCATAAGTTCCTTGATCCATACCATCCCTAATAATCACTTCATTGAGGGTGGCCAATTCCTCCTCTATTTTTCTTTCTCTATGAAGATGTTCTTAAAATGGATTTTGTTCCATTTCTTGAGCTTCTCCTTGGGGTAGCCTAATTTCTTAAAAATTCTAAATAGTTTAGATCCTTTAATCATAGGGGCCTCAGTCCACCATTCTTCTCTCCAAATTTGAAGGGACATCTCACAAGTTTAGAATCTAGGGTAAATTCAAGTTGTAATGGGTAGTGATTAGAGCCCAACAAAGGATGTACAAATGAATCAAGTGTAAATGGATTTTTTGACCAATCTCCCCCAATAAAAAACCTATCCAATCTTTTTGTGATGTTGGAGCCATCTTTCCTCTTACTTGTTCATGTGTATTGTCCATTTTTTGGGACAATATCCAAGATGAAGTTTCAAATAATGAAGTTCTAAAAATCCACCTGTGTTTGAGCACATCTAGATATACTACCCCTTTGTGGCATCTAAAATTACATTAAAATCACCACCAATAATGATATCATCTTCCTAGAGATTCTACATTATTCGTGATTTGGTTTTAGACTTCTTTCTTCTTAATATGACCCATAGGTTTGTACACATTGAATAGAATGAAACTAAGATTAAAAGAAGAATGTGCTTAACTTTACTTACTTGCCAATCTTTTTTTGACTATAGTACATCCATGGTTACTTTGAATGGATGTCGAATCATACCTAGACAACATGAAGCTCCACTAGCAAGAGAGAATATTCCTTTCTATTCCTTCCATTTTTCCATTAATATTAGAATGTTAGGTTTGCTCAAATCAATTTGGTGCTTAAGCATATGCCTCTTGTTAGGGGCATTAATACCCCTAACATTTCATGATATTAACTTCATGGCTACTTGGCTAGGTGGTGGTTCCCTTCCTCAATTTTAGCTTCATTTGCCCCTTAGCCTTGCTTGCTAATTCTAGTTTCACTTTGTTGGACTTTTGACCCATAGAACTTCTCTCCCCCATTTTTGGCTTCTTGATCTTTGACTATGATTGGCTAATTAGTCATTCATGCATCAAATCCACTTTATCTTCATTTGATTCACTATTCAATTCTTCCTTAGTATGTTCTCTTCCTCCATCTTATTTGACTCTGGTGAAGCATTTTCTTTGTTGTCATGACTTGACTTACATCCAAAAAAATTCAAGTCCTATCTCTTATTGATTGAATCCCTTGATAATAGCACTCTTGAAAGACTGTCTTCTATGTGTTTCCCCTTTTATAAGAGAGTCCATAGAGTCCATGGATTCCTCCATATCTAACATTATGTCATTATCCATCTCATAGTTTGCAGACTCTTGAGGACTCTGCCGACTCGCCGTGGACTTGCGAGTCCTTTGGCCTCCCGAGTCCGAGCTCAGGACTCGTCCGAGTCCTGGCTCGGGACTCCCGAGTCCGAGATCAAGACTCGTCCGAGTCCTGAGCTTGGACTCCCGATCCAGGACTCTCCTGCACGGTTGGGACAGCATAAAACATAAAAATGCCTCCTTTTTTTTATTTTTTGTTTCATTTTCACAATCTAGGTTGCCAATACAGGTCTGCAAATTGATTTGGAGCTGATTGAAGCCAAGAGAACGAGCTAAAAGGATCAAAATAGATTCAGGTAAGTGATCTAACACTTCTTTTTTTTAATTTTCTTTCATTCAAAATCAAAAAATTCAAGAGAAATAAGGGGAAATGCTGCCAATTTTTTTTCTATTTTCTTTAATAGCCTAATTCCTACAATTTCTAGCTTGGTTTTGCATTCTTTTATTTTGCAATTGTTTGAAACTTTGAATCATATTTATTTGCTGATTTTTTAGCAAACCCTAACTGATTTTTTTTTTGTTTTCCATGTTGAACTTCCAGCAATGTCATCTTCAAATCCAAGGGGAAATAAAAGAGACCCTGCATGGAAGTATGGAATTCCAGGAGATAAAAAAGGTGAAGTGACATGTACTGAATGTGATAAATGGATGATAGGAGGAATAAACAGATTAAATTACCACCTTGCTAAAATACCTGGGAAAAATGTAGAGGGATGCAAGAAAGCTACTCCTGAGATTATTAGAGAGATGAAGGCCCTTCTTGCTGACTATGAGATAAAAAAAGATGAAAGACAAAAAACAAAGGATGCCCTAGCAACTGCGATGAGTGGATCCCAATCCCGTGGTGTTGCAAGTCCAAGCTTTCGTGCTCCACATTCATCTTTTGGTGAGAGTCCTGATGGTTCCTTTTCTACTGCTAGTGCTACTGCTGACCAGGGTCCTTCATCAGGACCAAATTATTTTATTCCACGTAATGTTCCAGGAGCACAACCTTCACTTGAAGGTACCGGTTGGAATAAGGAAAAGCATCATGAAGCTAGGATGGCTGCTGCAAACTTTTGGTACTACAATAATCTACCTTTCAATGTTGCAAACAGCCCATATTGGGAAGGTTTGGTGAATGCCCTTACAGTTGCAGGAAAGGGGTTTAAGACCCCATCATCTAGAGATTTGAGTGGGCCATTGCTAGAGGAAGCCGTAAAGAATACACGGCTTGTGGTTGATGAGCAAAAGAAATTTTGGAGAAGAAAAGGTTGCAGCATTTTATCTGATGGGTGGACAGATGGACGAAATAGAACTCTTCTTAACTTTTTAGTGTCCTCTAATGGTGGATTGGTGTTCCTAAAATCAATGGATGCCTCCCATGAAATCAAAAATGCTGAGACTTTATGCAATCTATTAGATGAGGTGGTCCAAGAGGTTGGAGTTGATAATGTTGTCCAAATCATCACGGACAACGCAACTGCTTATGTAGCTGCAGGTAGACTACTTATGGAGAGGTATCCCACAATTGTATGGTCTCCATGTGCTGCACATTGCTTGGACCTATTGCTAGAGGACATTGGGAAGATTTCATGGGTCAAAAGAGTGGTTGAAGATGCAAAAAATGTTACAAAATTTATCTACAACCATACTTGGGTGCTTTCTTTGATGAGGAAATTCACAAATGGCAAGGACCTTGTGCGACCTAGAGTGACACGATTCGCTAGCCACTTCCTCACATTGCAAAGCATTCTTGGTGCCATTGGTCATCTCAAGCAAATGTTCGTGTCCGATGCTTGGAAGGAGTCCTCATTTTACAAGAAACCTGAAGGGGAGAGGATTGTTGCCATAGTTTTTGATGAGACATTCATCAAAAATGGAGAGGAGTTGATGGGGGTAAGTAGCAATCACACAAAAAAAAATTATACATGATAATCTATTTGCTGTTTTTATTTTTTGAGGGGTTAATTTTGTTATAATTTAACATTTGTTTTCATTTTTTTAGGTGACAGAACCTTTGGTGAGGGTTCTTCGTATGGTGGATGGAGATGGCATGCCAATGGGTTTCATCTATGAGGCCATGGATAGGGCCAAAGAGGCCATATCACGTTACTATGGTGGCAACAAAAGGAAATATGAAATCATATGGCGCATCATTGATTGAAGATGGACACACCAACTCCACCAGCCGATTCATGCCTTTTCCTACTTCTTGAATCCGAAGTTCTACTTCTCGGAAACATTTAAGGCGAATGAGGAGGTCATGGATGGTCTTGTCACATGCATTGATAGGATGGTGCCTGATCGTGAGCTGAGAGATAAGGTGCTTGATGAGTTGGAGGTGAGGTTTGTTATATCTTATTTATGAAATTGCAATGTTGAGCCTTGACTATCTATGAATTTTCTATATTTGATTTACTTTTTCTTTTATCTATTCAAGGTTTACAAGGGTGCAGAGGGGAGACTCTTTTCCTCCCAACAAGCAATTGAAAGAAGAGGAAAACAGCAACCAGGTAAAAAATGAAATTAGAAACTTGATTCTTACATATAGATTTTTTACTTTATTCTTATTTCTTAATACTTATATTTTTTAAACATGTTTTTGTAGATCTATGGTGGGAAAACTATGGTGCTAGCACACCAAATCTTCAAAAGCTAGCCATACGTGTCTTGTCGCAGCCATGCAGTGCTTCTGGGTGTGAACGCAATTGGAGTCTATTTGAGAACATTCACACAAAGAAGAGAAACAGGTTGACTCAGCAGCGCTTAAATGATTTAGTTTTTGTTCGGTACAACCTTCGCCTTCGAACTAGAAAGGTGGAGGGTGTTTCACATGAGTCCATCGACTTGGATGACATTGATCCATATGGTGAATGGACTATTAATGAACAAAATGATGAGGCTGATGTCTTACTTACTGATGAGGATCTTGCTGAATTAGAGAGAGCAGCAGCAGAAGAAGAAGAAGCAGCAAGATTGGATGCCATGGAGGACGACGAAGACACATTTGAATATCATGTTTCCCCTTCTCGATCTCCTAGTCCTCATTTGGATACTATAGCACGGGCACCTTCTAGTTCTAGGCCTTCAAAATTGGCTACCATTGGGAGGGGAAAGAGGAAGATGTAGACTACATGTGGTTATTAATGTTTTCTTCTTTTTGACATGATTATATGTAAACATTTATAAACTTATGATGTTGTTATACATTGAAATTTGAAACTATGAGTATTTGATGACTATGAAATTATGAATGATTAAATTTCAATCATTGAGTGTTTGATGATCATATGACATGTGTAATCTTTGAATTATGAGTGTTTGATAATCAAATTAAGCTCTTATGTTCTCTAAATGCATTAATTTGTTCTTTTTTTTTTGTAAAACTACGGTTTTTTTTTTGCCGAGTCCTTGCCGAGTCTTTTCCCGAGTCCGTGCCGAGTCCCCGAGTCCGAGTCATATTTTGGGCTGCCGAGTCCGTGGCGAGTCTGAGTCTGCAAACTATGATCCATCTTATTCTCCACTTTTGTCCCTATATCTTTGTTCTTTTGAAAGCACTCTTCCACAAAATGTCTAAAAAGTAGGCATTGCTTGCATCTAATTTGAGCTTTTTCTACCTCAATCTTTTTCCTTTTATTATTATTTTTTTTTGTTAACAAAAGGGATATCCCTGCGACCCTGTCCAACAGCCTGTATCTTGGGTACCTGGGGTGAGCGGGGGCGAGACTAGTCCCCTGAAGGGGGACCCAACAGCTGGCAAGCCAGTCCCAACCGGGTAAACCCGAGAGCGGAGTCAAACCCGAAACCAATGGGGAGCAAACCCACGGCCCAAGCCAACTCCGCTACCCGTGCCAGCTTACCTCAATCTTTTTCCTCAATATTCCTGAATTCTATCTAATAAATTGGGGATTTAAGTCTATCATCACATAGATTTTGGCATCCATCCCGTATTCCCCTTCTTCCATCTTATCAACTACCTCATAAATGTTTCAAGCTTCCTCTAGATTATTGCTAATGTGCGAGGATCCCAATATTCCATGGCCAGATCATATGATCTTATCTAAATCGACGCAACTACAATATTATGCCTCAATGGATTAAACTTCATTCTACAATTTATTGGTAATGTGGAATACCATGCCTTCCATTTAAGAAGTAAACAGACCACCTACTATCATGTTTACACTTTTATCAAATAGAAGTCTGCACGCAAGCTTCTTCCTACAATGTCAATAAATAAAATTAAGTATCCCATCACATAGCACGACTTCATTAATTAAAGAAATGAAAATCTCTAACATATTTTATTTATATAAAATTGCTTATTAAAGGCAAAGCATTTAAATTTTTACATATTTTATTTATATAAAATTGTTTATTAAAGTCAAGCATTTAATTTTTTCTCTCCATTATGTTACAACTCATGCTCCTTATAAACCACATGGATTACCAAGTATTGCCTGTATTGAGAATTGGTCAGCCTGTTCCACAAATTCAAAGCCAAGTTATAACAGTGATTGAATTTGTGGAACCCATTATTCAAATGGGAGCTATAACACCTCATCAGGTATGATTTTCTTTCTTTTTTTTACACCAATGAAAACATCTTCACACTATCATGTAATACTGCATAGGATGTATTTTGGGGAATTTGATTTGTTTTCAATCTGCAGAAGCATCTAAAAAATCTAGGAGGGATGCTTGCTTTGTTGGTGATATTGTGCTTTTCAATAGGGAGATCTGATTGCTCATTGGCCCACACTGTTGTTTCTGCAAAGAAGTATGGAAGTTCTCTCAATTTGTTGGTTTTGGGAGATTGGGGCAGGAAAGGATTGTTCAACCAGTCCCAAGTTGCTGATCAGGTTAAACTTCAAATCATAGCCTATTCTGTAGTCTGTACAGATAGGGACTTGGTATTTCAAATTCTGTGTTAGATTTAAGCCATGTTTTATTTTCTTTGATGGAATTGGGTTCCTTGTGCAGATGGGTAGAGTAGGAGAGAAATTGCAGATTGACTTCATTATTTCCGTAGGAGATAATTTTTATGACAATGGATTGAATGGCACAGATGATCCAAGCTTTGAACAGTCCTTTTCTCAAATATACACAGCCAAAAGCCTGCAAAAACAGTGGTACGCTGGTAAGTTTACTACATTACCAGTAATGCTAAGGTTCAAGCTCTGATCTACCCTGTTTTCTTTCCAGACATTTTGGTCTATCTTCTAAACCTTCCTTGAAATGATGTAAATCCAGGAACAATGATTTAGAAGTTAGACAAGCTTCAAAAAAAAGAGAGGATGTAGAACACATTTGGGACCAAATAAGTGTATGAAAATTTTGAGGTGTGAGTCTAAAAATGTCTAAATTGTATTGTGAACAGTCCTAGGGAACCATGATTACATGGGAAACGCTTTGGCTCAGTTCAGCTCCACTCTAACAAGGCGGGATCGTAGATGGTACTGTCAAAGATCTTTCAAGCTCCACTACGAAATTATTCCCCCATCCGGAGGTATTTAAATACTAAAAATGGATTTCAAGCTTTCAGAGCACATCTTAATTGAAGATAAAAGGTTAATGGATGAAAATTGTATTGCAGTCTCAATTCAGACCTTATTTATTTCTATCTATATCACTTTTTCTGGGCACTGGTTGGCACAATCACAATCACTTGCATATAACTATTCATCCATTGAGGACATCCAGATATTCTAGCTACACTTGCTTTTCCTGGATTATTTTGTTTCACAGAAACCCCCACTAGATCTTTTAACTAATACTAGAAAAAAAATGTGTAGTCAGAAACGCACTTACATAAAAGGGTGCGCTGTAGTGCCCAAAAATGTTAGTGGTCTGATTCCTCATATTAGAAAAAAAAGCCCACAAGATAATAAAATAAATATTAGGTGAAAGTGCCCTTTTAGATTTAAAAAGCTTATGGAACCAATAGTATATTGCAGCTTTTTAAAAAAAATTGTATTTATTTACACTTATAACTCTTGTCGATTCATTCACATTTATTAATATGTGATATATTATTAAGATTCAATAGTATAATTTTGAGTCAAATTCATTGATCCATATTTTATTAGTAGTGGTTTGTATGATTCTGATAATGAATGGTCCACTTGCATGATTCGGATAATGGCTGGCCCACTTAGCATTCATTGCATCTAGGGGATGCAATCAGAACGGGTTCCTGCAAACCACTGGTCATGAAATATGAACCAACTGAATCCTACGAGTAATATCATAAATTAGCATACTGCAGAAAATACCTCCTACTTATCATTCATTAATATAATTTTAATCTCTTTATTCTTTCCTATGTAATTTTAAGTTGATTTCCTTTTACAGAAAGAGCTTTGATAGATTTTTTCTTCTTCGACACCTCACCCTATATAAACAAATATTGGGAGCCAAGTAATATTACAAATGACTGGAGAGGCGTTCTTCCTAGAGAAAGGTTTCTTCAACGGCAGTTAAAGGTATGATCACAGTATTATAACAACTACTAGTACTAGTTATGGAAGCAGGCCTTCTGAACATTATTCTAAAATCTGCAGGATCTGAGAAAAGCTTTGGCAAATTCCAAGGCTGTGTGGAAAATTGTAGTGGGGCACCATCCCATTCGGAGCATTGGTGATGAGGGTGATACGGCTGAACTTGTTCAAAAGCTATGGCCAATTTTAGAAGTAATCCAATCTGAGACTTTTTTTTCCCATTTATCAGAGAATTTAGAATACCAACCAAGGGATAT